>BCKW01000013.1:0-18584 GCA_001600755.1 Ogataea methanolica
ACGTCATGCTATGGTACAATTGATTATGTCATTTTGTTGTTACATAATGTATTACCTAAGTTTGTTGTCCCCCTAGGCAATTCTGTTGTCCCCCTAGGGACTCCCTGGCAGTAGGAAAGTCTATGGTGGCGGTAGGGTCTCCCCTCTATCCTATATAACTTATATAATCATATGCTTCTTTTTTTTATGCCCCCTTCCTTCACCTTCGTCATTAATTTTATAGACTACGCTTTTCGTTCATAAATGGTCAGTGAGTCTGCCATCTTATCAGCTATCAACCTAACAGGCAATAAAGTTCCATCGAAGCCAAGTCAATCATTTCAGTTTTTTCCACAAAACACAGAAACCATAAGTATAGTATACTCAAAAAAAATTATAATCAACCACCCAAAAGCGTCATTCCGGTTGCATTTGACAGAGCTACTTTCAAGAGACTGATCATAATTAAGAATATTTTGCTGTTTTCTGGATTCCCGTTAATTGTTCCTATCGGGACTGCGCCGTTAATTCACTTGTCTATAAATAAATTACCTTGTTTGAGATCTGAATCCGGCCGGCAAGCAAGAAAAATTGGGCTAATATCTAACGTTACAAGTGTTAATACTATTGTACAACTTCCCCCCATAATCCCTCCCACTTTCCAATATTCACTTTTTAATAACCATTTTTGATGCCTAAAAGGAACATCTTTTAGATCATTCTTTGTATGAACTAACTATCCTCAAAAGAAAAAAAAGAGTATAAATCTTTGACAGCCACGTACCAACCTTCAAAAGATAAATATACGATTAATAGATTCTAAGAAATACTAAAAAATTAAGCTTCTCCAAGCCATCGTTCCATCACTATAATATGCCAACTGCGTCTTTAAATCCTCAACCTGTACCCAAATCATCTTCCTCAACTAATATCAGATGTTCAAGCTATTATAACACAGGCTCAGCTTCAAATCCAAACGTCATAGGCCCTTTAAGATTGAATACAGAACAGCGAATGACTGTGGTGCCGATTTTATTCAGAAGAACTTCTTGTTCATCTTTCAATGCGATTCATCAGAGAACAACTACCAGAACGGCAACTTCAACTTCTGCTTCGACTTCAAAAATGACAGCAAAAGTGGCATCTCCAAGACAAACGACCACCGAATCCATGTTTACAATTGAAGATAAGTTTATGAGAAAATCGAGATCAAATATTCGATTGAATGGAAATAGAAGATCCGGGTCAACGGCGAACCTTTCATCCGGTTCCGGTAAAATGACACAACAAAAAGTATCCCCTCGAATACGTCATTGCTCAAATGCTTCCTTTTCTAGAAACCCAAGTCTAATGTCTCATAACGGTACTTTTTATTTTCCAAATGGTGAAGTTTTCACTCCAAGACAACAACCAAAGAATAGATCTTCAAGGCCTCAAAAGGCTCAAGGACTTTCTTTTTCAAACCGTTCCTCTTCATCTTCTTCATTGTCTTCGGCGTCATCTCCTTCTCCTCAGGTTTTACAATACGAGGAAAGAAATAAGGGGAGTAAACTACTGCATCTTAATGAGCAAGTTAGAAATGACTCAAACTTCAATCCAAAACAATCATTCAATCATTCTAGACTGCATTCTCTTGTTTCCATGCCTAATCTGGAAAGCTCCGATTTTGTTTGTAACCCCAAACCATCACCTGATTCTTGTTTACAATTTCTGACATTGGCCCCACCCTTGCATTCAATCACAAACACAGATCATTCAACTTCTCCAGCGGCAGAACAATCAAGCACACCGCCGTTAGGAAGTCTTACCAACAAAACTGAACAATTTTCAGCTTCATCTCAACAATCAATTCATAAACAGATTGCTTCGTCAATTTCTTCTGTTTCCCCAATTACAAACTCTTGTACACCTTCTTCTTTTATTAATTGGGATGCATTCAGTAGTACGAGTACAACTACCAACAACTCTCCGATTCAAATTGTTGGAAAACATTGTTTCAAAGCTTCGTCACCGCAAAATGAGTGCATGCTTTCATCCAGTAACGACACTTTAAATTCGGCTGTTGAATTATCTCCCCCGGCAATTTCAAATCACACTCAAATGCCTGATCAATCACTGGAATTGTCTCCAATGGAGCTTATAAATAGCTCTGGTCCCCTTAAAGCCTTAGATATGAGTGAAGAAAGTGATGCTGCATTGGAAAAAGAACCAAATAATGATGATGATGACTCTGCTGGTACTACTCAAACAGAGAGACCTGCTGTTGTTGAATCTACGAAGCAGGGTTCCTACCTTGGTGACGGTTGCGAAAAATCTTGTAAAAGTTCATTGATTGCCAATACCAATCCGGCGTCTTTACTTACTATAGCTACAGAAACCACTAACCCCGCTGCACTTCAAAATGGGGATGAAAAAATGAGTTCCAAACCATTGGTTACGCTAACTGCCTCTGAAGAGGTTAAATTAGCGGAAACTGCTCCATCAGCACGTTCGACAGAGCCAAAACGAAGTCCACCAGCTGCGTTATCAGTTCGTACTGTTCCCCTACCACCATCTACAATTAATAAACAAGTCCAGCAATTGAAGGCCACGCCAAAGAAAATCGAGAAAAAGTCATTAGTTTTGAAAAAAGTGTTCGTTAAGCTATTTGGAGGTTTATCAAGTGTTTCGTCAAGTACTGCATCAACCTCTACCAGGTCCAGTCCTTCACCAACTGTTTCAGGGCAATATGTGAGAGGGTCAGCCCCTCCTCTTGCACAAAAATCGAGAGAACCGAAGACCACTTCCGTGATTGGGCCAAAATTACCTGCTATTGAGAGGGTCTCGAGGTTCATTCTATCTTCCAAGAAATCCCACAGTGATTTCACAAGTATATTTTCTTTCTCTCAGTTGAAAAACGAAAACTCGGCTTGGTCACAAAGTAGTAAATTAAGATCAAAGGGTAACGCATCTGACCTAAAAGAACATGCCGCCGTAACATTGACAGTTTCAACAATTTCAAATACAGCTCCATTAATGAGTAGGACTGGGAACTCCTACAATAGAAATTCTATTACGCGCATATCTTTAACATCATCTAATGAAATTAAACTATCGTTACAAAGCGATCTTTTAACATCGATCAAATTGGAAGAATATAAATCTTTCAGTGTTGGCTTAAGTGACGGCGAAGAAGAAAACGATGATGATGTTAGAAGCTTTGTTGCTGGTGATAATATACAAATAGAGAATAATTTCATTATTGAAAAAGCCAATGATCATCACTCAAATTCAGTTGAAGGCTCTAAATTAAGTTCGAAACTAAAAGTTCAGTCCCCTTTGAGTGCCCCAGTGGCTACCCGCACTCCCGATTTATCAGATTCTGGTTCAAATAGCGATCCATCTGATGATCCAAGCTATTTGAAATTAGACGAAGATCTTGCGTACTTGTCGTCGATTATTGGATTACGTGAAACTTCATTCTTTGACGACGATGCGTTGGTTACCAAACAAGAAAAAATCAGTAAAAGAGAATCATTACGTATAAGATCATTAGAAAAGAAGAGGTCTTCAAGCCGGAGCAATACAATCAATTCAAACTCTAACAGTTACCCACAGTCAATCAATGCCAAAGCTTCAAAGAACTGCGCTCATCATTGTTTTGAGTTTGAAGAAAATGTTTATAATCTTGGTCATTCCCCGTATTACAAACAAAGATATTTTGGTGGTTACAACATTGACGCCAATGCAGTTGATGAATATTCATCCTCCTTTATAATTACACTAGATTCAGAAAAAAAATCTGAAATTATAACTAATAACTCTATCAAAATTCCGACTTCACAGAAATTAATGCCAGTTAAAGGTTGTTTGAAAGGTAGAAAACAATACGAACAAATTAACTACGATCCAAAATTCGCTAGAATGTCACCAACATCTTCATCAACGGATTTATCGACAACAACATCGATATCCTCTTCACGTTCAATAGATCAAAAATCAGCAAAAATTAACAAAGTTTTGTCATTTTCGAATAAGGTTTATTTGAACGAAACTTATTCACTAGTTGAATATGACAGACTCAACATTAACTTGAAACAAACATATTCAAATTTGTCTTCAAGTCCAAATTTAGTCAAAGAAATTAGAAACGAACTGAACAATTTTAAAAGATTCGAAATGAGTATTCATGAGTCGTCAAAACACTATACTCATTTTTTCAGAGACTGAGCTTCTAACCAGAAAAATACAAACGTCATCATTACCATAAAATTCAAAAGATGTGACAACAAAGATATCCGGTGCTTCTTCGTCTCCTGTTTAATCTTATTGTATTCGTTCTAAGTTGGTATTTGTAGATATTCACTTTTATATTCATTTGCTGTGATCTCTATACTCTCCCATGTATCCTCAGCTCTACCCTTCTTTAAACCTTTCACTAAAATATCTATTTGTTATTATTTATTATTACTTTACTGCCAGATTTGTTTCTTGTTGCATCACAATTACACTTGTGGTTTTTGGTGCATATGCATTTCACTTTCACCTATAATTATAAACCTTGTATTGAATTACATTCTTATACATGGTTGTCTATCCGAATGCCATTATAAGTACATCGAGATTCGACAAAAGACTCATATTTTTCCCCTAGCTTCTCGTATATACGTGAGCTTATACAATTAGGCACCAATCCTTTCCTCTCACACACACCAACTCTCTTTCTGGACTATACTATTAATCGGTACTGTCTTGAATACAATTTATTACTGATATACTTGCCAACACAATATAATGCTTTCACTAAAAAATTGTATATATGCACTACTGAAATCACACAATAATTAACAAAATCAACCTTTCACCGTAACGTCTCCAACTTTTTTCTGAAAAACAAGAGACTTTAACCAATAGAAGCAAACTCAAAAAGAGCATATTATGCAAATGCAATGAGGCTAAATTTCGAATCTTCATCTTTGCCCGTTCAAAACGAAGTGAAAAAAATCACTTTTAGACTTGTCAACAGATGAGCAGTAATTCATAGTTATTATTAGAGTATGACGTATTATAAATAAAAGATCACTCAAGTTATTGCCGATGACACTTGGCTACATTCATGACCCTCTATAGGTGGAATATCCATGATTACTTAATAACAAAGGAACATGGTAATGCAAATCTGCAATTTGTGGAATCTCAAAAATGATATCAATAAATGGGAAGAAAGTTAATCCTTTTTTCAATTCAAAATATTCCTTTGTATGGAAACGTATTCTATAAACACCTGTCTTTGGCAAATGGTCAATGCTGTATTTAGTGAATCCTAAACTTGTTGCCAATGTAGCTAAGGCAGATGATGGTGATGATTTTGTTGGATGCCATTCTGGAACACGACCGTCTGAGTTCGTATGAGCTGTTGCAAATGGTTGTGGTTGTTCTTGGTTGGGTGCTACCAATGGGGATGATAGACACGTTATTTCGCATTTTACGTTAATTGCGGGTTTACCTGATGTTATATCGAGGACATGACAAGTAATTGGTGGCTTAAAGGACATTATTTATATATAAGGATATGAATATGTTTGAACTTTTGTTCAGTGATGTCTGCCTCATAAACAAGTCGATTTTAAGACCATTATGAGTATAAACTAATAGATGGTTGTTGCAACATTCAAAATAATCAGGTTTGACAAAAATGTATGCAAATAAAGGAAATGTGATTAGATTTTAGTAAGCTCCGGAGAACACCGGATACTTGTCAGGGGTGCACAACTCAATCTCAACTTACTCAACTTTGCTAGGCGTCCCTTACTTCAGGCTTCTCTGAACGCCTTACTCCTACCTTGGAACTGCTAAGGACACAACAGACGTTGTTACTGCCACCTTTACCTTACATATAGTGGTAATAGGGTAGCCATTAGACAGGGAAGTACCGCTGTATAGAGGTAATTAGCTTATCTCTGGTCTCAAAGACTTGCCCCGTTGGTGGCTCCATGATAGGATAAAGAATCAGATGAAGAACTAGATTACAAGAAGAAAGAGAAAATCTTATAGTAGTGGAAGATGGAATGTAGTTGTGGAAGTAAGTTACGCACCTGTTCCAGTAATTAACGTAAATGGTAATAATATATGGTGGGCAAGATTGATTATGTCACTATATTATATAATTGGTTATATAATAAGAAAGTATTACGTAATTTATGGTGTTTGCAACAAAGTCTATGGTGTCCTTAACAATTCCCTATGTTATCACATAAATTACATAATATATTACGCAATCTGTTGTTTTCCTAGGGGAGTCCCTAGGGGGACAACAGAATTCCCTAGGGGGACAACAAACTTAGGTAATACATTATGTAACAACAAAATGACATAATCAACTGTACCATTACATGATGTAATCAAGTTTGTCCACCAACCTTTTTACTATACGTATGATGGTAAAAACGTAGCCATGAGAGAGGGAATGCCGCTGTATTGAAGTAATTAGCTCATCTCTGGTTTCAGAGACCTTCTCCATTGGTGGCTCCATGATAGGGTAAAAAATTGGATAAAAAATTGGATAAAAGATGAGATAAAGAATCAGATGAAGAACTAGATTCCAAGAAGAAGGGGATATTCTTGCAGTAGTGGAGGATGGAAAGTAGTTGTTGTAGTAAAAGGTGACGTGTTTTCTGCGGTAAAGTAAGGTAAAGGAGTGGTGGACAAACTTGATTACGTCATGCTATGGTACAGTTGATTATGTCATTTTGTTGTTACATAATGTATTACCTAAGTTTGTTGTCCCCCTAGGGAATTCTGTTGTCCCCCTAGGGACTCCCTTTTCCTAGGAAGATCTGTTGTTTCCTTGGGCGTTCCCAATTGTCCCTACTGATCTTACTGATCCTTCACTACACAAAACAAAACTACCGCAATTTAAAAAAAAAAATATACTAATACGCTTCTGCAAGCTTTTACTGGTTTTCATATAACAAGAATCAAGTTCCCCAAAACCATCCCCAGGGTTGAGGTTTGCGCCTAACACGTTTGCTCACTTTGTAACTTTTGAGTAAAATTGGAGAAGTTTATAGGAAGCTCAAACCTCATCACAAAGTTCCATAAACTTTGAGAACTCTTGTTCCTCCTCCTCTCTCCAGTTTTGACCTGTTCTGAACTTAATCTACAGAGTTAGAAAGCCAGTACCGTCCTTCATAGGCCATGAAAGCCCATGAAGGCCAAAATTTTGCCCTTTACAAAGATGACTTGTGCATATCTGTACGTCCAACCGTTCCTACAAATTCTCACATTAGCCCCCTCTAACTGGACTTTTTCGCTTGTTTTTACTTCGAATGCAAGACTCGGGGCAGAGAATTAACCAATTTTGATTCTGTCAATTTGATGAGGGTGTTATTCAATTCCTTGCTGAAATTAAGTGACGTTGAAATTTCGAAGTACTTAGAAAGTATGTTCTATTCTTTCCTAGAAATGCGCTCTCTTGGAAGTTTTATGACGCTGGCCAGGTAGCAGATATATCTGTTGTTGAAAAATTACTTAGAACTACGGATACTTTCTATGGCCGGGAGAAGATGTTGCTGAAGAATTCATGTATGGTGGCTGGTGGTATGAGAGATATCCTTAAGAGGATCCAGTTCGGAATCATTCTGAATCAAAATCGGAAGTTAATGTCCCTATAGACCAGACCGAAGAGCATTCATGACTCTTAAAAATATTCGTCGTTAAGCACGTATTAAGTTCCTTATTTCAGTTCCTCATGTCCTACAGCGACGTTCATGAATGCCGAAAAAGGTCATCCCATAATTAATTACTGGAAATTTTTTGTAGGGTTCTTTGCTACTCCTAAATAATTTAGAAGAAGTGAAATATTCCAACTTGTTTGAATACGTAAAAAAGCTGGACTTTTGATGACGTTCTGTAATGGACTTCTTAGAGTTTAAAAGCTTGATTTACTAAGAGTGAATACAAAACAGTCACGGCTTGCTATCCATCTTTTGAATTCTATTCCTATTTACCATTTACATTGAAAGTCGTATGCTCTCTCCATATTGATATTTATTCAGGTCACAACAAAATACAGGTGATGTCGCGCCACATATCCGGATATATTGTGGCTGTCGTCTCTCTCGAAATTTTGAATGTTTCATTTGTTTAAAGCATCTTTTCGTTATTGAATCAAGTAAAGGAGGTAAACAAATCTCTGAATAAAGGGAATACAGTATATTAGAACGCCCACAATCACTGTAATGGACTTCCTGGAAGCTAAGTCTCCAACTCCACGTACCAACAGGGTAAAGAATCTCCTCGATGAAGTATCTAACGGTGATTTTCCACTTGGTGAACATTACATAACGAGAAGAGAAAACGACATAAACTATTATGCCCCCAATATTTTCCATACTTCACCTACTTTGAATTACGATGGATATTTACCATTTACTGTTAAAGACGTGATCCAATTAAAACGATGTACTAGTATATATAACGGTGAAGGCTTTGAACCTGAAAAGAAACAAATTAGTATGTACTTAAATCATCCCATTAAGAAGATATCAATCATGGGGAAGGTGATTCGTGAAAAATGGAATGATCTTGGCGAAGATGGCAAAAATTTGAAAGTTGCTCATTTTTTTGGTATTAACGATGGTTCAACTTCACGAAGTATTACCGCTAAAGTTTCACAGTTAGATTATACGTCAAATGAACTATCATTCGAGAGAAATTATGATATTTTGATTAAGTTTAATGGAGTCGTTAATTTCTACAGAGATAATGTTGAAATTCATTGCGATTCGATTCAAATTATGGGAAATAAGGCAGAATTGGATATTGAGCTGGATTGGTGGTCAAAAACACTTGAAATTAAGAATGAATATTTATCCACACCTTGGTTATTCAAAGAAGATGATACCAAGAATGTTATTGAATTAACTAGTGAAAGGGCGACAAAGAGTATTATCGAATATAATGAAAATGACGAACAGTTACTTCAGTTCCAATTTTATCACGGGGAAGTTTTCAGAATAGGCGAAATGTCTAAAATTAAAACTTCTGATGGATCTGATGTTGATCTTGATAAACTCGATAGTGTATCAGTCCATAGGCAAAAAATAGACAAAGAAATCACTTCTGATAAAGGCGAGGAAATGAATAATGAACAGCAGCTTTATCAAAATGAAAAACTTGCAATGATCACTAATACACCAGAGTCTAGTACAGACCAGAGATCACACGAAATAATTTCACCTTCAAAACTATCGACACTCTTTGTATCATCAGAGCTTCCACCACAAAAGAGAACATCAATCCCACCATGTAATGGATTAAGTGAGATTCAACTTAAAAATGTGTCTGAGTATTTCAATAACTTATACCAAGCGGATTCATTCAAGGTTTTGAAACAGATTAGATTTGAGATTAAGTTTCTTGAATTCTGCGTCAATCAATCGACAAACAAATTTCCCTTTAAGCTTGCTTATGGCGATCCTCAATTATCGCGAATCTTGAACAATATTGTTCAAGGTATAATCTTGACAGAACTAATGGATCTACCAGATTCTGAAATAGCTTTGAAATTCAGGGATTTGAATATCATTAAATTGAAAAGGAAAACTTTCCACACTATCAGAAAACAGATCTGCGAAACGGGACTAATGAAATTCACCAAATCTCTAAATCTTGACGTTCAGCCATTGAAAGAAGCGTTTGCATATTTAACTAGTTTTGTAAACCTTCTTATTAAGAAACAAGAACAACAAGTCAAACTGTTAATATACCAATCGAGTCAGATTTTCAATAAGAACAAATACAAAGATTCAATCAATTCCAAATTATCTTCACTTGTTACCTACGCTGTTGCTACCCCAACTGTGACTAAAGAATTGGAGTCGAAATTCAGATTGAAGTTGAAAACTGAATACGTTGATGGTCTAATCAACTTAATTCTAACAGGAAATCATATAAAGAAAGGGGGTTTCCAAATCCGTAAATTTGACTGCTTGTTTAAATTCAAGATTTGTCTGCATTGGCGGTACAATTTTGATAGATGTGAATGGCATTATTCACCAGAACTAATTAACGATTTGCCAAACTGTCAAACAGGAGTCAACGGCAATACTTATAATGACCACCGTAGGAATGGACGAGACAAGGAATTTACCATATATAATGATGAAAGCAGAACAGTGTCTCGAACGTCACCGAAAAGATGATAGCTTTTTGTATATTTCACGACAGTATATATGTACCTACCTAATGAACTAATTAGCTGTCTCATTAACCAACAGGTTGAACTAGTCATTGAACAAAACAGTAGTTTAATGAATATTTCAAGGCTGTGTAGTAGGAACTGCCTTGTTTGTTCTCTCTAATCGCGATCCATGGATCATGGCATCAAATTCAAACTTCTCAAAAATATGTGAGCTTGCCATAAACGTTTACCTGATCATTAGAAAAAGGAACGACTACTCTTAGACTGACAGAAACAGCATCCAAGAAAATGAGAAGAAGAAGTTCTAGTTTATCGGAGCCATTCATTGGTAGAAGAAATAGGACTGGTTCAATGGTTCAATCTATAGCATTGAACGTTCCAATAATTGAAAATTACTTGAATTATGAAACCAACAGTGGCCACCATCTATTACAACAACACAACAAGAAAAGAGCAAAATCATTAACAGGCGCTTTATGTGCCAAGAAAGAATCAACTGATCTACAAAAAGGATCTTCAACTTCAATGCTATTATACCCTTTAACAGAGCGGGAAAAATCTTTGCTATGGAATAAATACACCTTTAACAGTGAGAGTGAACTTGCAGTTGATTTAGTTGATCAATATTTGATCCAGGAAGAATGTGACTCCGAATTCATTGATTTAAAGCACTATTTAATATTCAACCGGTTTGAGAACGAGAAGTTTATAGGTGAAACAAGCAATATTATTACTGATTTGAATGAATCGTTGACTATCAACGATCAAGTTACTTTGCAGACAATGGATTTCCAAACAAAATCATCCGAACTTATAGCTGAATTTGAGCAATTGTCTATTCTATTCCAAGAATTATCAAACGGCTTGTCAATATTTGAATCATTAGACCCAATTGTCCAGACTTTAAACGCCTCAAGTTCTGGCTCCATAGTGACAGAAGATTCTTTCACTCAGCTGATATTGGGAAAGCTTGATCGTTGCCTAACATTTGTTTACGATCCCCAAAATTCGAACTATAAGGAAATTGAAGTTTACAAACATAGATTTAAACAATGCATGGTGAGGGCGCTCACACTAATCAAAAACTATATCAATACTGGTATTAAGGATCTTGAATCCATCTTACAATTAAGAATCCAGGAAGAGAAAAAGAGAGACTGTAGTATCATCAGTTGTGGGCCATCGATTATGATTGAGGCACTCACTTATAGACAATTTGAAGAAGACTGCTTGTCTTACCATCCTTTAATTCAAGAATTGTACACCAGAGCAGTGACCAACCAGCATTCCACGGACGAGTATATGGGATTGTTGAATGATTGTTACAATCAGTATTTCAGATCTAGATCCGGTCTATTAAATTTTATGGTTCAAAAACATCTGGAAACTCAAGACTATTCAAAAGCCTTGGTTCAAACGGCTCAGGTTAATATCATTTACTTCAACAAGGTAATGGAAAGAGAGTATTCTATGTTTCAACATATTTTTTTTATTGATGCTAGTAAGACAGACAGTAAGGTTGATAACTCCACCAATATAAATTCATTAATCAGATGGTTTGAAACATTACTTGAACCATTGTACTTTTTATTGAGACGTAAAACCATTAGAGAAAACAGCATTGGAGAATTATGTGGGCTAATTTCAATTCTACAAAATTATACGGAAACAGAAGAGGCTGATGAAGCTGAGGTTGGTGAAGGTGCTAGTCGTCACAAACAGACATTACAGGAACAATTACACTTGGCAGAGCTTTACAACCAAATTCTGGAAGATACTCAAACAAGATTGATGTTTAGGGTGCAAGCTTTCGTTGACAAACATATCGTTAGCTATAAAAAGACAGGAAAAGAATTAACCATTTCCTATAGGCGCCATGGATCTGCTACATTTACAGATAATGAGCTTGACATGAACACTACTATAAACGGATCTAGGGAGGAACTTGAATCTTCTACAGTGGAAAGCGACATCTCAAGCTCACAGGTCGAACAGCTACAAGCTAATACTGACAGAGAAATAGCTGAGAATATAATGCCGTTGGGAAGTTCCACGGTGACTTTCGATTATTCTCAATCTATCTATCCCCCGATTTCTGACGCTATCAAGCTATTAATGAAAATTCATCAGTTATTAAACCAAGATGTTTTTGATGATTTGGCGAATTCTGTTGTTCATATGGCAATTTTATCAATGAAAGAGAATTTTGGAACAATGCCTGGTATTGAACCTAAATTATATCAAATTAAGAATCTCTTGTTTTTCAAAGAGTATGTTTCTAGTTTTGAAATCGATTACGTTAAGAAGGAACCAAACTTGGATTTCAGTGGATTGAGAAACTTGTTTAAACGTTTTATAAAAAGGAATGGGTCAAAGGAAGTGATTGATAATAATTTTGCAGCCGCGAACATAGAGAATACTGGAACAAGCAATTTTATGAATTTGATTTGGGGTACTGTTCCCAAAGTTGTCAATGATTTTGTTGATTGCAAATCTGAATTACAGATGGCTTTAAGGATTGAAGTTCATGAATTCGTTCAAGAAACTTCAAAACTCTTTTTGCATCCACTAAGTTGTTATCCAACTAAATATACATTACAGAAAACTGTGATGGGGTTTGAAAATGGACTCAAGAACGAACTACCTAGGTTGAAGCCAAGAATAACAAACTACATAGAGGACAGCAAAGTTTTAAGCTATTTAATTGATGGGGTTCAAGAAATAGTGATGAAAGAGTACGAAATTTTTTACCACGACTGTATTCAAAATGAAAGATCTGAACAACTCGAGTATTTGGTTGATATTGATACCATCGTTTCAATTTGGGCTGATATTGCCTCAGAAATACTGGCTAATGATTTGACTGACGATGACTTGCCCTCTGAAGGTGAATTTTCAGCAAGTGTCTCAGAAGTGGAAGAACTTGATTTCCCTGAGGCCAGTAGTTCGACAGCTGAAAATGGCGACATTAGTAACTTGAATTTGATCCCAAAAATAATAAACAAATGAGGAATATGTGTATTTAAATGTAATATTTAACATTGATTTGTTCTTTAACAGCAACTGGATACAGTAACTCAACCTTATATTATAACCAGCATAGCAATAAACAAAACCTGACAGTAATATGAATAGGGAGACAGAAATATAATGATAACTATCCCCATTACTGTCAAAAATTCCTCTATTTCAATTAGCAACTGAAGCCTCTTCATTCAGTGGGTTGTAAGTATTCTTGGTCAATATTCGATTTAACTCTTGTTTGATAAACGGAATCTTCGAAGGATCAATAAGCAAATGAGTATCATCCAGTTCTTCAATAACTATATCTCTATAGTCCGCATCAATTTTCAGTATTAGTGCTTTGATTGAAGGATCGCTGAATCCATAAGTTATCAACAGGTAGTTAGTTGTGTGTTAGTATTTATCAGTATTCGATCAACTTCGTTTAAGCTGGACACAGCGTCTGTATGTTGAATGAACAAGGGCAAAAACAAGGAGAAAGTACTTACCATTGAACCAGAGTACCTTTCACAGCCCTTGCCATGGTGATATAGTGGAAGAAACGGTTGGCTCCCTGACAAGAACCAGTAGACGATGATGATGAATGAACCAGCTAAAGTGGCTTTACTTTGGTTTGGCTTATATTATTCACTTGATCAAAGATTCTTCAGCTCAGAGCCGCTCCGAAGGAAATCTTGAACTATGAAAGCGAAACCCAGAATTCAGCAGGAATTAAATGAAAAATCAAAATCAGTCACTGCATCTCAGTACAATTAATTATGAGTAAATACGCAAAAAAGTACTTCCGAATTCCCACATAAGTGCAAACATCCCCAGGAAATTATTTAAAATGGTGCCAGAATCTAACAGGAGGTGTAGTAATATCAGCAATGCATCCTTGAACCAGCTCTATAATGTTTACACCGATGAAATAGTTGATACAACGTTTGATTACGATACAACGCGTGATTCCTTTGAGAATGAAGACAATAACGATCATAACAGAAAGGACAAACAACTAGTGACAGCCAATAAGGAAGACCTTCAACCAGAAGATAATATTTTAGTAATTAATGCTGATGCCACAAATGAAATCGATAGCGGTAGAGATGATGGTCGCCATGAAAACAACCATGTAGCATACGATGACAACGGAAACAACTCCCACAATGAAGATACCCCACAATTTGACAAATTCAGCAGCAATGAAGACAATGCTGAAGATGATGGTGACATAAAAGAGTCTGAGTCTGAGTCTGAGTCTGCGTCTGAAGATGAAGAAGATAACGAACCACCAAAATTGAAATACACCAGACTTTCAGAACTACCATCTAGATTCTTTAACAAGGACCCTGTCTCTTGCTGTTTATTTCACGAGAAGATATTTATTGTAGCATCACATTCTGGACTTATTCACCTCACCCAGCCCGATTTCAGTCCGATTCGTACGTTAAAAGCGCATAGAACTTCCATCCTTTCACTCCACACAGACGGCGAGTACTTTATATCTGGCTCCATTGATGGAACGGTTGTTATTGGATCCATATTGGATGACAAAGATATAATTGCATTTGATTTCAAGAGGCCAATCCACGCGGTCGCATTAGATAAACAGTATAAAATGTCGAAATCGTTTGTATCAGGTGGCATGAGTGGTAAGGTGATTTATTCAACAAGAAACTGGTTGGGACAAAGACAGGATACAGTTTTGGATTCCGATAAGGGCCCAATTACAATGATTAAAACCATTGAAGATTTGATAATATGGACGAATGATACGGGCATATCAGTTGGACAGATTTCTGCTCGTGCTAAGATTCATCAAGAGCCAATACCAAGAGATTTCCCAAGAGCTGACTTGTATTGGCCTAAAGTTCATTATTCGGATGCAGATAGAATTGTTATTGGCTGGGTGAACCATGTTTGGTTTTTTCGAACTTCTGCTACAGTTGATAGCTCACCACCAACTCATGTTTCAAAGTTACTTTCCTCTGCATCATCGACTTTTAAAGCTCCAATCGATAGGAAAATAGAACTTGAAAATCATATCATACTTGAAGATACTTTAATAGCGGGTATATCTGAATTTAATGATGATCTAATGATTCTGAACTACATTGAACCTAAATGCATCAAAGAATCAAGCAGCACTGAAACACGGCAAAGGGCAATGGATTTCGAATCCCAGTATCCAGAGTTGAAAATCATCGACAGAACAACTCTTGAAGAAATCTCTGTTGATGAGGTTGCATTGAACAGTCGCTCTGGTTTAGGCTTGAATGACTATCATCTATACCAATGTACATCTCTAACAAGTGATCATGCCACCAGATGGTTTTTAGTCTCTGCAAACGATGCTGTCATTGTGCAGGAATTCAATTTACTCGATCAATTAACTTGGTACAATGCTAAAGGTAGATACTTAGAAGCTTGGAGTATGAGTGAGTTTTGGTTAGAAAGGCTGGAAAGACTTAATATTGGAATTAGACAAATTGAAGCCTACGTTGCACAAGGCCTGTGGAAGGAGGCTGGTGAATTTTTAGGGAGAGCCTTGCACGTTGGTGAGGGTGATTACACTGATGATTATTTACAAAAGGTGACTGACAGTTGGAACACGTGGATTGAGAGATTTAAGAATGCTAAGAAATGGGATGAAATAGTCGATATTATACCATCAGATGCAATATGTGACCACGAATACGTTATTGATGGCACTCATTATGACGAAGCACTTGAATATTATCTAGGTAAAGATGACTTTAATAAAGTGATTTATCTTGTTAAAAAATGGAACCATATGATATTTGACGTTTCAGAGGTTAACTCTAGGATCAATGATGAGCTAAAATCTTATGATCAAAACAAGGATCTTACCGACTACGACAACCGCGATAAACAAGAAGATAAATCTGCTCTGTTCACTGAATTAAGACACCTCTACGTCGATTTATGTATTGAATTAGACGAACCGGAGTTATGCATTGAACACATGATTCTTTTGGATGATTCGAATATTATGCAGTTTTTGGACGAGCATCATTTAATAACACAATGTTTAAATAAACTGCCATCTATAATTAGTGTTATTATTGACCATCGTGATATCAATGAACTGCCTGTTGAAGAATTGAAGCAGAGATTGAATATGTGCATCTTGATATTGGTGGAAAATAGTCACGAAGTTTTGCCACAAACCATTATTGATGTAATGGATGAATGCGAATTGTACTATGTTAGCTACCTATATTTGGAAGAACTGTCTAAAGTGGATAAGTTACTAGTTAGGGACTTCGAAGATGAGATGGTTAAATTGTATGCATCTTTCAACAAGTCGGCGTTGCTAGCATTCCTTACACAGCATGCAAACTACTCGGTTGAGAATGCTATCAAAATCTGTGAAAAAGAATCCTGTATTTCAGAATTGGTTTACCTATTAAGTAAGGTGGGAAGAAATAAGAAAGCCTTAACACTAATTGTGGATGATTTGAAAGATCCTGAACGAGCCATTAGTTTTGTAAATTCTTTCGGGGACAAGGACCTTTGGGACTTTCTACTTGACTACTCCATGGACAAACCTGACTTTATTAGAGCAGTAATGATTGCCTCTGGTGATTTGATAGACCCTGTCCCCGTTGTGAGTAGAATACCAAACCACGTTGAGATCTACGGTTTAAAAAGCGCTTTGCTGAATATTACAGCCAATATTGAATTGGATCATACTCTCTATAAAATGATCCTGAATATCATCTCTAATGAGACTATGCTGCTGACTAGAATATACAGAGATCTTATTTCTCAAGGGTATACATTTGATACTAAACCACGCAAAAGGGTAAAAAATGATACCCTCATTAAGTTTGCTAAAGAGGGCAAAGATTTGCTGATTACAGAGGCAGAACTATTGGGTGATGTTGGTACTATTTGGAAAGGGACTGCTTTAACGCATACAGAGAAGATCGCACATCTCTCTTTTATAAAGAGACAGCTTTTGATGATCAAGCTAAATCTGACTGGTCCTGCTGGGACGAAATGAGCGAACATTTATTCATTTTTTGTTTATTTTATTGTTTATTTTATTGTTTATTTTTGTTTGAGGTGCGATCTTGCTGAAGTTACGCTGAGAATTCTTTGTTCGTCTTTGTTCTATATTAACCCCCTTTCTATTCTGATGGATGTTCCTGTAATTGATAACCCATGAACACACACAGAGCTATATAGAATCAGGAATATTCATACACCTTTTTGCTTATTCTGTTGAAATAACCAAAAGCTAAAACTTAGTTGGCAAGTACAATAACATCAGTCGCTGTTATCAAACAAAGGTATCAAAATTTGAGAACAAGACAAAAAGTAGTTTATCATTTGATTCCCAAAATGGATGTCGATACTCCCACTACTTTGGTTGTCTCTGCACAAGGGAAACTGGATACGTACAATAGTGCAAAGACTCCGGTTTCTCCAACCGCCGTATCATTAGAATACAATAAAGATGGTTACGAAGAACCAGTTTCTACGTTCAATCAACCGTTTAGAAGTACACTCTCTACTGCCATCATCCAAAATTCAAAGGACCATTTTCCCATGCCAAACTTGAATGTGAACCAGTATTACATGATTAATCAAGATTCAAGTAGTGAGGAAGCCGATATTTCACCAACAAATTTCAACTTCAGCACTCTATCAGTAACAGGGGGTTTATTAAGAGATAGTAGAGCAGCAGTCCCACTGGAAAAAAATTACGAGACCCTAAGTAACAGCTTCAAGAACGAATTAACAGAAACACATGAAAGCTCAACATCACTACCACCAATTGAAAAGAGGGCTTTTTTTGGTTCATCTAGAGCAAGGGTTAATGCGGTGTCATACTTGCAAAACCCTATATTCAGTCCTTGCGAAACAGAACTAGTTAATAACGACAATGATTCCAACAAGTTCCCTTTACATTCTGCAATTACAATGAACTCTAAGATAGAATCACTTTATAATTCCTCAAAAATAGGAAATCCAGTTATTTATCAAGATACCACTAAAACTAACACCGTGAAGGGCAAAAAAAGTAACGTTTCTGGATTTATGTCCCATTTCTTCCCTAAGAAAAAAACCTCCCTCATCTCCGACACAAGTGATTCAAAGAAAACTAAATTCCATTCATTTGATACCGCTGATATTTACGATATTATTGATGGTTATAGTTATTCTACTGATAGGGGTAGACCCATTAGATGTATTGTCCCTGTAAGGGAGAGAAATTTGGTAATAGTTGACAAAGACGAGGAAGACAGCACCAATGCTTTAAAGTGTAATGATGGCAATGACAGCACGTTACAACAACAACAACAACAACAACAACAACAACAACAACAACAACAACAACAACAACAACAACAACAACAACAACAACAACAACAACAACAACAAC
>BCKW01000013.1:31503-75359 GCA_001600755.1 Ogataea methanolica
CCTTATTAATCAAGTTATTATTCCGTAAATTTATATATATATGTAATTGATCCAGAAAGTAAAATATAATACAACCTGATATTATATATGTGGGAGCCTCACTTTCATTTGACTTGTGATTCTCTGTATATGGCTACAATTTGTGGTATTTATCAAGTAAGCCACAACCACAACAATAGTGAAGTCATAGTCAGTCAAGATTGCGTTAAACAATTCCGTTGACCTTGTTAAACCATACGATTAGCATAGGTTAGGATTGGAATTGAAGGAACCAGTGAAAATTCTTCACTAAAGGTTCAGATGGGAGAATAATTTAAATAGATCGGTATATCGAAATTATATCTGAAGAAATTAAAATCACAGCTTTTCTAGAAAAGGGGTCAAGCTTTAAGTAAAGAAATTAATATAAACTTTTTAATGGAGTATTTTATTATATTGCGTTCCTCACAACTAGTCATTAGACCTTATCCAAGTCCCAATTATTGAACTCAACTTAGTATGTATGTAGCTGAAACTATTCTATTTAACCTGAGGAGGCATCCACGCCGGAACTACTTGTATGGTAGCTAAAGCTATGTTATACTACTAAGGAGTAGGGATACTAGAAATGGCTATACATATGATTTCCTAATCCGCGATAATATAATTCTATCAATATGAGTTTGCAGAATAGAGTGTCTATTCTTTAACAATGCCATTGCCGCTGTAATTGATGTAAATGGTAATGGCGGAAGGTGGGCAAGATTGATTATGTCATGATATTATATAATTGATTATATAATAACGAAATTTGCTGTTCGACTAACAAAGTCTGCTGTTTCCTTAATAAAATTCCCCAGCAATCTTCACATCCTAAATTCAGAATATTCTTTGGTAATGGGTTTGCCTATCATCGGAGGAATTTTCTAATGGTGCTAAACTTTAGTTTGATACACAATAGGGTAGCCTCTATTTCTACTGTTGGCCTGATGCTGTTTACATTTGCCTGACTCCACAGATGACATTACAAAAGTTACAAAGCCAGCTGCTGATTTAACTGAAGTGCAGCTCGCATGTACGGTTAACAGGAGAGCTATAGATACTTTAGTATTCTGTGGGTTCTAGGGCATGATTGACTCTGTTTATTTGCCTTACTTATAACTAATACTTTCTTTTACCTTTTTCTTAAATTTCTTCTGATTTTATGGAGCAATAATTTTCGTTCTAAGATGGGGCGTATGATTTTCGATCAATGCGTTTCAGAAAAGCCTTTTGCATCACTTTTACTGAATATTGCCCTTGTCTTACATTTGGAATAATTAAAAAGGATAAATTTGGAGGAAATCTTTTGAGGATACATAGTAGTAGATGGTCCAGTTAGTCGTAGTAGTGACACCTATACTCATATCAGCAGTTGTAACTGGGTATTATGCATAGGTCCTGATGCCAACATGAATGTGCACAGTGCTCCTTAAGGCCCTTTTATGGAGTCATTGGATTGGCAGCTCCTACTTCCTTATAGGGGGAGGGTGGCTCATGGGCAGTAAAAACGGCTCACTTGAACATCAGTTTTGGGTAGTGTAACCGAGATATTACGACTCGGTGTTCTTCTACTGTTGGTTCAAACTACTCAGATGGCTATATTTTTAACAGATTTGTTTCTTGCTATTACCCGCTCTCCAATTTGGCAAACATGACGGGATGCCGAACATAAATTCGGATAATAAAACTGAACTTCAAAGCTGGGAGTTGGGAAGGAGTAGGAAGGCTTAAATCCGAAAATATCATGCAATGGAATTCAGTTTTTACCTCTCAACTGTTCAAACAAAACACTGATCGAATTGGTTAAGTTAATAAGTAGGTAAGTAAGTAACATGAATTTTTCAGGGTATACAAAACGTATGCAGGAGTAATATCGGTATGGGCTATCTAGCAATATCTACCTGCTTATTATCTGCGCTTATCACTCGGCTTGCTCTAGTTATGGCTTGCGACCTTGAAAATGTAGGAAACTTACCAGAATACTCTTCTTCACCTTCAAAGCTTCGGTCTGGAAACTCCATTCTTGGGTGTTCAAACGGTAGCCTGTATGCAGAATACTTTATTCCCACAAATACAGTACCCAGGATAAATATTGCAAAGTCAGATTCATAAGTGCAGATGAGTTATCAAAAATGTTGATCTCAAAAAATGGACTTCGTGTGGTATATCCAGAAAGAATTTAATTGAAGGCGCGTAAAAAATCTAGTCCGCCTTCGAGATTTCCACCTGCGTGTGGTTGGTTACTAATTACCTTCGCTGGTGATCACTAGAGGATTCCTGTGTTTGAGAATATTTGCGATAAATTCAGCGATATAGGTCACTATAAAGGAGTATAAAGGCAATCACTACAGCACTTGTACACATGCAAAAATCCAAGAAGACCGTTGTACGCTGTTTGAAGTAGTTACAAACAATAATCCATCCCCAATTAAATCATAGAAGTCCCATAAAAAGCCCTGTTTCTCGCTGCTGGTATGACTCTTGCTTTGAAAACGGAAAGGCTTTGAATAATAAAAGGTGTTCTGCAACAACAAGCTCCATGGTCCTCGCCACTAGAACACTCTCCATGAGCCTCGGCCCAAGAAAAGCCCCACCCTACACTATACCACGTCATGCCGCCCCCACCCTTTCTTCAACAGTCGTGTTGTGCTTGCTAAGAGCTCTCTGTCTCCTAGTGCGTGTGCCTCGCCTCATTCACCGACTGTTTTTTCTTCTACGCCGAGACGTTTAACTTGTGCTGGGACGGTGGAGAAAAAAAATGCTCCTTGGGGAGAAATCAATTTGTGGATGATATTTGGCTTTCCATAAAGTAGGCGTTTGAATAACAGCATATCAGCACACTCCTATTGCAAATAGTGCTTCAAGTCACCAAGTCGCCAATTCTTATAGATAACTGAAACTATCACCACAAGTTTCCAAATAGGTAAAACACAGAGCAGTTTGATAATTTCTGATTTTTCTTGAGCTGGTTCTTACACACGAACTCCAACTTACAAATCACGTCATCTAATAGTTAGCGACATCAATCAAGCAAAATTCAAATTATTCTAATAGATCATAGCCAATTTCACCATCTTAATACACTAATATACCTTCGCACTGAATCACATAGCTTTACCAGGGAAAAGAAAACTGACTATTTTACAACATTTATAACCTCACACAAGATGATGCCAATTAGCTGTATCGAGTGTCGTAGAAGAAAGATTAAGTGCAACAAGCTGACACCGTGTAATCAGTGTGTTATTAGAAGCAGAGAATGTGAATATCCTCCTAAATTTAGGTCAATCAAAGTTGAATCATTAATTCTAGATCAACCAAACCCACTGTCTACTGCAGCGGCGAGCCGACTTACGCATTCCGAGGCAGAGACAGATGCAGAATCTATCGCTACTACATCAGCGTCCATTCTTCCTTCGAGCTCTAACTTATTAGAGCTACCAACTGATCTACATACTGGTGAGCAAGAAATGAGGCCACAAATTAAGAGGTCAGCGTCTAGTAAGGCTAGATTTCTATCTGCAGCATCAGACTCTGCGTCGTCCAGATTAATTTCTCCCGAACTAAAAGGATCGAAGAGAAGAAATGATGACTTAGAGAATCATTTTAATTGTCACGATAAAGAATCCATAATTATGGACCTTAGGAAAGAAAATGAAGTTTTGAAATTGAAGTTGAAAGATATGAGATTGAAAAACAAAAGGCAAAAGGATAAATTAGAAACTGATGATGTTGAAGTGGATAATGATACTAATGAAGCGAACGACAATGCTCTTGATAATAATAGCGGTACCAACTCAAGTATTTATTATGGTCCGAACTCTACTAGATTCATGATTTCTTCAGCTTTAACAAAAAGTGACGTGAATGAATTTGATAACTTCATAAAAGTGAAAAGACAAATCAAACTCAAAAGAGAATTACCAATGTTATATAATCCTTCCTCCACTCGTGTTACCGTCGGTAGCTCTTCTCCACTGTTTAGGATTTCTAATGAAACCCAACTTGCAAAGAACAGAACCTCAGCTAAATCAAAGTCACAGGAGAACGTCAAACTAATCATCAGCTTGTTGAATAAATTCTTCCACCTAAGGCAGCATTATTTGAACTACCTGGAGCAGGAACCTTTAATCAATTTCCTAAATAACTATCCAAGCGCTAAAATATGGAAGAACGATGATGATATATTATTAGAGATTATAATGATTTTAATCGTTGCCTTGAGATCGTTACCACCATCTGATCCATTGTTGGTAGAGCATGAACTAGAATATAAAAAAATTAGACCGCTGTTGTACAAACAGTATAAGAATTTGAAAAACGGTATGCAAGTTGAAACCACCATAAGTCTACGCGCTTATATATTGGAGTGTGAAGATTTATTCTATAATGACCAAATTGAAAGAAGTTGGAGTCTGCTGTTCAAAACTGTTAGTACAGCCTATTCATTAGGTCTACACGTTTATGACGAAAATATAGTCAACACTTTGAAACTAGAAGAGCATGATAAAGCATTAGATGTTGTTAGAACCAATTCTAAAGCTTCTCTTTGGTTTGTTATCAGTTTTGTTTCTGCCACTTTATGTTCAGTTCTAGGTAGGCCCAATCCTGTCACTTTCAACTTTCAGCCTTTACTAAGAAATTATGAAATTCGTTTGAACTATAAGATGGCCTTAACAGACTTGGTTAAAAAATCGACAAATGTATTGATTGAATCGTATAAGGTCCAAATTAGTTTCGATACTATTCTAGAAATCGACGAATCGTTTGTCAATGAAGCTCTTATTTACGAGAAAATACTAATTGATACAAGGATCATGAGGGATTTGAAATCCAGAGATGACAAAAAGTCTAGTTTTATCACCTTACCAGTTATAGATAACAAGAAAGGGGGGAAAAGAGCAGGGAAATCCAACTCTTTCAAATCCTTAAGTCAACTGAACTTGAATAAGGTCCTCAGCGATTGCCCGCTTGATATTAGATTTACAATATTACGCCCATGCCCAAACTGTGATTCGGAAGAGCCATTTTGTTTGTTGAAAAGCGATTGCGATACTCTGTCTGATCTTATTTTGTTGTATGGTAATCGAGCAAAATTCCACCAACATTTCATGTCTACGTATAAGAAATCGTTAGAAAGCTGTCTAGATTCAATTTTGAAGGTTTTAGACCATAGCCTGGAAATAAACGAGCAGCTTCTGAAAAGATTTGAGCGACCTATGTTCCAGTCACTTTATCCATTCTTTTTCACTTTCCTGTATCAAACGTTTGTTGTTATTTATACTTTGATGCATCTAGGTTACGGAAAGCTTTTTCCCTACTATAATGAAATTGGTTTGATAAGACAAAAACTAATCAGGTTATTTGAAACGGTTGGGTTAGAGAACTGGAGACCCAATGTCATCAGAATCATTCAATATATTAATGATATGTGCATCAGCTTTTTCAAGATTTACCTAGATAAAGAACAACAGCAATCTTCGACAACCCGCAATAACCTTGAAAAAGGGGATCCGGTGGGGATTCTTCCTTTACATCCACCACCTCCACCACCTCCACCACAACAACAAGAGCAGGATTTGGTGCATTACCCTCTAGGTCAGAGTCAAAGCGTTGTACAAAAGATGATGCAGCAACAATGTCAGCAGTTACAGCAGCAACAGCCACAACAGCAACAACAGCAACGGTCAATGCCCTTCCAGTCGCAGCAACAATGTCATGGACAACAGCAAGTCAAGACACCCTTCAACTTTGGAATAGCCCCCTTTGGCGAATCTCCGAAGCCTTCAGGGAACGTCGAACTACAACCGACTACTCCGAGATTGCAATCATTACCATCTTTTTGTGGTATACAGTTGCACAACATCCCTGAACATATTTCTGGTCATATTCCTCATGTTCCTCGAGAGACTCAAGAGTCCCAGATTACTCACTCACAAAGTCATCATAATCAACACCATCAACTGCAAAGACTTTCCAATATTGATTTCCCAAAACCATCACCAGGTTCATCTCGGTCCCTGCCATTTCCACCACAAGGACAGCATCTGTTCTATTCAAACAACACTACCTCACTTTCACAATTATCGCTCTTTAATTATAACTTGGAATACTATAACCCTAGTCAACAGCTGTTCCCTATCTCACATTCAGCTCAAGATAATGGTGGCAATTATGAAGTTGCTGAAAATGGGGACTCTGATACAGTCTCTGGACCAGTTTCCACGTTTACAATTGATCCGTTGTTAGGATTTGATCTAAGTGATCCTTTCTTTGTACAAAATCCATCTAATTTCAGTTATACCGGGCAAGTGGCTGATTTGAAGACAACTGGTAATGGGGTCATGGGAAGTTGTAGTAGAATCAATACAGCAACTACTAACGATGATAATCAAAGTGTCGATTCTAATGAGAAAGCCAGACCTGAAGCAATCAGAATTAATTCAAACGATTCAAATGAATTCTTGAGTTACATTGGTAGAGATAGAAGAAGTGAAAGTGCTGGAAGAACTGCTAATAGAGACTGAATGCACTGTTTATTACCCTTACCTGGGTATTTATCAAATTTTGCATTTTTTTGGCTTTATATTCTCTAGTCTTGCTGTTTTCTTTCACTTCGAACCTTTTCTTATAGCATTTAATAGTCCGAGTTGTTTTTCGAACAAACTAGTAGCTTGTTCGGAGTGTAAATTTACTTCATTTTCTATAAATATACGTACTTGTTGTCAATAGCAGAATACTGGTTCAAGAACCAGCCAAACACTATCCTGTTTCGCCTACAGTCGTCTACGCGTAACAGCTCCCTTAATCCGGTAAGCCATGCATGGCCGGGAGGTGACACAGCCAATTATGTAACAAAGTCAATTGATTGGTAAGGTGAAAGTTGCTATGCATTATATCTGGGCAGTATTTAGCCCCGTATATAGACAAAATAACCATTATAAACGATGTTAAGTTATAAAGTATGAAGCCTCATATGCTTCAGAATGAGCGATGTTCCATAAATATTCAGAGTAATACCGGCTTCTCCATTATTACGTGTATGTACGTATTGTTTCGGTTGCTAAGGCGCAAACTTGTTTCCTTCATCAACAACCTAGTCAGTCAAAAACGCAACAGTTGTAGCTAAAGCTAGAACACAACAAGCAGTTTTGTAATATCTAGAAACTTTGGCAAATTCGTCACTAGATAGCCTAATGAGGTCAACACCATAATGACGCAACTAAAACTGGAGTGTCACATCAAAAGAACGTCAGCATGCCGGGGCATTTCCCATACGGGTGTGGTTTTCGACGATAATAGACTCTTTAAAAATGGGGCCGCCTCTCCATACTTCGCCAACTCTATCTTGTTGGTTTATCGACAATGCATCAGATCAGTAAGAACTGCTTTATTGAAGTATACCTTCCAGAGAATTTGCCTCATCAAGTCTTCTATTTTCTTCACCTGTACTTCATACATTTCTAAGATGATGCATGAAGACGTATTAGCTGTTAATCATACCATTCATTTGTAACTCGAGGTTCGGAGTTTAACTCTGGAGGTTTGAAAGTCCTTTACTTTCATATTCTGAGGAGATCGATTCATCTCTTCGGACTAACAAATATTGCGTATCCGGCGTTGACTTTCTAAAAGCAAAACTGTATGGCGATGACTTCAATAAGACCTTTTATTCTTTAAATGCTGCTGATCGAAATCAATGGAAGTCGGTAGTTGTGGTGATTCTTGAGGTGTCTATAACGTCATCTGTTCAGCATGTCATACAGTTTGAATAATGGTACCTGACCCTAAATCTTTATTGTCAATCAGATTGTAGGTGTGACGTGAAACATTTCCGGCAGAATATTTAACGCATCCAAACCGTTGACACCTAGTTCTGCATCAACTTATGTATCTAAAATTATGACTTCATTTTTAAGTTCATCAGTGTTGAGTGATACCTTGGTGATACTTCGAGGGGAGCGGTTAAGATATACAGGTTCCCTCAAAGCATCAGAAACATCAGCGTGGGGATTTTCGATATTCTAGCTTGTGCCTCTTCAAAAGTTAGTAGAAATTCCAACGATCTGTAAAAATGGTCAAGGCTGACAGAATCTTGCATTACTTGAGATTTTAGCAGCTCAGAAGTCATCGCTGACAGTTGCTTGGAATCGCCCCCCCCCCCTGAACGTGAATAACTATTGGTTCTATAGTAAAAGCTTTCTTGGCTTGTTTATCCGAGTCAGTAGGCTTGCATATCCTACTTACCAGTGATCCTGAATCGCCAGTGCTTCTTTTCACGCTGTTTGTCCCAAATATTTTTTCTAGAATCTTTCTTTAACCAGGCCATCGACCTTGTGCGATTCTTTAATGTATTGCTCCTATCGCTTTCATGATTTATTTTGTGAGTTTATAAAAGATACAGAGCTTGACTTCAGATTTTTTCTCGAGTGGGTTT
Organism: Ogataea methanolica; assembly: GCA_001600755.1. Classification (NCBI taxonomy): domain Eukaryota; kingdom Fungi; phylum Ascomycota; class Pichiomycetes; order Pichiales; family Pichiaceae; genus Ogataea; species Ogataea methanolica. Next base: position 39,962 of record BCKW01000013.1, read on the forward strand.
CCTCACAATCAATCCAGGTTTTGAATTGCTTGAGATTTATCTGTAGTAATTATTGTGGTTAAATTACGCGTCAGGCCAGTAATCAATTCTGCTCTATCATCTTCCGTGTGTTTGTGGTTAAGTTTGGGCATTTTTTGTTAATCCAGCCGATCAAGTTGCTCTAGATAATTTTGGATCAGGTTTTCATTTCTCCGATTCAGAAGTTAGCTTTTCGAAGTCAAGACTATGACAAAGAAAACTGTTTTGATTGTTTTATAGACTGGAACTTCTACGTCTTTTTGCTCATGATTTCTCCCCAGCTCTTTGTTGGTCAAGGATTACTTGGGGTTGCTCAACTTATTTAGAATACTGCTTTCATTTTCATCATATTCCAATACATTTTCAGTTGACCCATGTGTCTCCCAGATGGATCAAATAGGTATTTTGAGTTGGGATCGAGAACTTGGAGATGGCAATGGATTGAGCCTTAATTTTTGTGGAGGGGTGCTTTTCTGGAATGAAGCTCTACTGATGATGATGTACCTTTGAGCTGGTTGATCCTAGTAGAACTGCTTACCAAGATCTTTCGAGTAGAATATAAGAGTAGAGCCAAGTAACATTAAGGTTTTGCCGGGAACTAATTCAAGCGTCTGAAGTTTTCCTCCCAGTAATTTTGATTAACCATTCTTTTGATGTCAGGTATTTATTAAATAATGAGTCTGAGTTATCAAAGGCTATTATACGCTAATGTGACAATAGTTGTAGGCCATACAAGAGCTATCGCTTTATAGTAGTCATATGTTTTGCTTGTGCGTGCGATTTATGGAGTTGAGCTAGCTTTTATGTAGAACATATCTATTTTGTGTTTATCCATAAGAAGATCCAAAATATTGTAGCAAATTCAGATATGAGCTTGAGAAATTGAGTTTGTCCAACATGTAGATAATTTTGCTTACTTCTTCCAAAAACCGGTAACAGTCGGGAAATTGCAAACCTGTTCCAACCCCATCAATGCATATTTTTGCGCCCAGGCAAACCTTCAGTTCTTCAGAGACAGAGGCATCTTTATCAACCCGCATCAGCTCGAAGAAAAAAAGTTGAAGTATGTGCACGTGACTGTTGCGATTTCATCGCTAAACTTGTTTAGGCCATACATATGCCATATTCCGTCAGGTGAGAGGTCTATTTAATGCTTAGTCTTCAAGCAATTAAGCTAATGTCTAATTTACTTCATTCTAGCTTATGAACATAATAGGATTATTTAAATTTTGGTAGGAGTTTGGGGAACTAAAACGGCTCATAAAAGACTCACAAAGCCGAAGTGTCTCACTTTAACTTGTAACATGGAATGGAATCACAAATCAATTACATCTCAGCTGAAGAGAGAGAATCACCAAATGATGACACAATATCTAAGAATGCTCATGATTCTTTAAGTAATAAAGACATTGAGTCATCTACAAAGAGATTGAAAAGAATACCTATTGACATGGCGCTTAGGTTTTCCCAGAAGCCGAGGTATATTGCAAATAATCTACAGTTGCAATCCAAAACTTTCACTTCAATAACTACTTTTGTTTATCTGGTTTTCAATCCCTCATTTGAGCTTTCTGAATTGTTTAAGGTAATAAGTAATGAGATTTGGAGAAATATAGTCGAATTAAAGGCGAATATTACAGATTATTGGATGCTGGACGATGAATATTTATATGATAGACTAACAAAATCGGCTAAAAGTCTACATATTTCGTTATCATATAACATCACGTTTGAAAGCATTTCTGACTTCAGCATCTTTATCGAAAGATTAAAAGGCCATTCACTAAAAGCTGGGTTCCCAATGAAGGTTAAATTCAAGAAGGATATTGGGCTGTTTCCGAATCCAGAAAATTCAAAGCTGTTTTTTGGTTTGATGTTGGATGACGATTCCAAAAATTCTATAAAGGGATTGGTTGAGTTCATAAACAAATACATACCTCAGTTAAAAGGCAATGCTTCAAGTACCAATAATATGGAGTACAATATTAACTATACGCACTTATCAATTGGTCGAATACTGAGAAAGAAAGATCCTCAACTAGAGTTCTCATCCTTACCAGATTATTTAAATTCTTACACTAAAGTCATTAACAGCTCTTTAGAGGCTACAGTCGATGGAGTATTTATTACGAAAGGTAGAGAAAACGTCAGGTTGTAGAAACTGGTGTGCTTCTATCTTTATCGATGAAAGCGATATTTTCTTTCCTGTAAGTAATTCAAAATTCAATAAAGCTCTTGGCTATCGTCTAAAGTACTTCAGATATATGTATAAAAGTATCATTCTATCCTCATTAAACTACTAAACGTTGTATTAAGCAGGGTTATATAGTGTAGTAGTTTAACTATGTTCTCGGTATACGGTCGAAAGGTCGTAACCAAAACACTTGTTTCTTCGGGTAACATAGCTTTTCTCAACTAAAAGGTAAAAGGACTATAAAAAGGTGTACATACGGAATTCATACTTCCTTCTTAAATAGACAAAAACCCCTTTAGCGAAGTGGTCAAAGTATAAAGCTTTGTTTACTTACAAGCCTTTACACCTCTTATTCATCCAGAGTCTTCCATAGTCATCCTTCATGGCAATCTATAGGAGATCACCATTGCACCCATGGTAGGATATTGGTAACAACAATTGCCAGAAGATGCAGCTGCAGTGCCACACCAGCCTCAGAGGCATGTGGTACAGGCATATATCATCACACTTAAATTTGTGGCGTACGCCTTCTCTAATCTTAAGTTGTCTAATCTTAAGCAATCTACTTGGGTAAAATCAACAACACAATGTACCCTTCATATCTTGGTATCCCCTTAGAAATATTGATAATCTTTTTCTCTCTCTTGAATTTACATCACATTATTGAGTCGTAAGAATCATTAATTGTCGAATTCATATAATTGACGTATCCATATACTATGTCTGGACTTTCTCCAAATGACCCACTATACAACCCATCACAGACAGATGACCTGTCTAAATTGACTCCGCAAGAATTGAAATTATACAAACTTTATGGTAAATTACCTAAAAAATCAGAAATTTTACAAAGTAAATTGAAAGACCGAAAATATTTCGATAGCGGAGATTACGCAATGTCTAAAGTTACGGGACATAAAGAAAATGTTGGATCAATAAATCCATTAAAGTTACCAAGTATTGAGAATGTTGCTAGAATCAATAGAAATTCTATTAGTGGTGCTAATGCCTCAGGGTTACTAAGTGCTAATCAACACAAATCTACCTTGGAAAACGAGTCAACAGAGGAAGCATTAGAAGATGTGGAATAATATACATATAATTTTCCATTTGAACTCAATTGGCGAAGAAGTGATTTTTATTACTGTTTTTCTCTTCGTTCTATTTTATGTGCCTGGTTGGTTTTCCATTTTATTGAAAAGATTGCTTTAGTTTTTACCAAGCCCATTTTTGGAAGTGTTTTATTTCTATGTCTTCTTTTTCTTGTTTAGAAACAAATGTTGTCTGAGAAGATATCCAAACCTACTAGACACTTCAAACCTCTGTTTATTTTCTCAGTGTTCGATGAAGATTTTAGGATAAGCAATCACTTTTTTGCGATAGTAACACTAACAATAATTATAGATTGTAATTAACTTAAATACTAAACGTATTTACTATTTATTCTTATATATGAATGGCAAAGATTGGCGTATAATATGAAAAGGTTACATAAATTCAGCCCGTAAACAGGATATGTAAGTATAGTATATAAATAAAACGTATAAATGTAAATTGTCTCATAAATAGAACAAAAAAAATAATGTGGTAAAATAATAATTGAATTCATTAATTGAATAAATGTTTACTGATCTTTCCAAAAACAATTAAAGAGATGAATAAAGATGACCCAATCCATAAAAGATCCGCAAAAGTATCGTAATTAAATAATAAGTCTGAGAAGATCAGTCGGGTATCTGTGGCCACGTAAATAGCCATACTCAAGAGTGATCCAACTAAAGCTGAAACAAATCCAGTTAGTGTTGCATCTAGTATAAACCATAGTAGTGAGTTGATGGAACACCAAATTAAAGAAGCTTCTAATTTAGATGGCCACTGGAGCTTTTTCAGTAAAAAAGAGAGGCCAATTAATGCAGCAGTTGATCTAAGGATCGACGAAGGGTCAAATAACGTGGTATTCGACTTAGAAGTAGGATTCCTGAAAGCAAGAGCCTCAACTAGTGGCTGAATTGAGCCTAATATTAAGCCTGTCATTGAGTTATTCAGAATGTCAATTTCGATTTTTGTTAAGAGCTTTGTAGCTCCGTTAGTTTCTGAGGCAATAGAAGTGAATTCTGCCATTGATAAGGACTTTCTGAAAATGTAGAAAATCCCATAATCTGCGAGGTTTGGTAATGTTGGATTTGATTTGTAAATTTCTTCAGTCAACTTAACAAAAAGATTACCAACTAAGCATAAAGTTAAACATTTTAGTAAAAATTTAGAAGCTCTAATTATCAATGGCGGTGGAGGGATTTTGACTGGTTTTGCAGATGCTCTGTTGCTGGATGATTTAACGATATTCTCAGGAAGTTTGGCATAGATATCCAGACTGTCATCATCCTCATCGATGTCATTTCCACCACCTCCATAGATGGAGTATAATTGTGGAGTCGTTAAGGTTACCACTGAATGATTTCTTTTCACTTTGGCAAGGGACCCTGAACTAGCGTTGGACGTTGACACTGAAGACGACGGCATGACTACCAAAATAGCTTCAAATGAGGACAAAATAAATGCAGACAAATCTTATCTTATATTTGCGATTATTCCTATTTTGTATATTTAGAGAACAGAAGAAATCTTTAATGCCTTAACTTGATAGATACGCTCTTTTTGGAGTTCTCTTGTAAACATTGTTTATGACAGTCAGAATATACTCTGGTGAAGAGGCTGTCTAAGATTTAGACACAAGAAGAATAATCAATATATTTGTTTGTAAACGAGAACAGATAAATCAAGTGTTGTGCGCACGCACACGAAGTTTACTGTGTGTCTCATTCCATAATTATTTGAGCAGGTAATTCAACGGTAGGCATTTCGTTGTAAAAGTTGTAAAAGATTGTTTGTGGTTTTGGCGGTACTATTAGTTCTAGAATAGGTAATTAGGCTTATATTGGCGACACGCTTCAGGCAAGAAAAGCTTTTCTTCTCTTCCAGGATTTTCAATTAAAACCACTCACCATGTATCTTCAAGCTTGACGCCTGATCAGTATCAAAATATGTGTCGTTGATTGGCTGAAAATCTGAATGACTGATGTTGAACGGGTTACATAAGTGCTGGAGGTATTTCAGTGTGTATACAAATAAGCAGTAAGCAACCCCTAATTTCCGCACAGTACGGTTTTGAACCAGTTTGTTGGTAGGGGCCAGAACTCTTATTTCCTTTTATCTCTGAACTCTTTATTCATAATATGCCGGCATATCACGGTTCTATGAAATTTTAGCATAGTGAAGCATTGTTTGAGGTATTTAAAAAGGCTTATTTTCATGTTCAGGAAAACATATATTGCCCATAGAGAACCTTAAATTATCTTTACATGAACAGAAAACATAGACCTTGAGACAAAAACAGCTAAAATTGAGATTCTGCTGGGACGGGAAAAGGATTAGGGGCGTACAACTTTAGAAGCATGCTACTCTTGGTGGAAACTGGTGGAGCGAGTCGGCATGTGTCATAATATGTGGCCTAGTGGATACACCTCTGTTAGCGTCTTCTTCTACAGAGATCAATAGTTTGGTTGTTAAATCTGGTAGGTGTTGTTGGTAGTTGTTAGTTCACTACTTTTTTTCCGGGAGGGGGCGTTCTTATTTCAACTTATTTGAACTCTAAGGCTTCTCTATTCACAGACCATACATAATTTGGGAAGTTTATCTAGAAGGTCGTCTTAGGATGTTAGATTCTTAGATTCTTCTCTTTTATTCTCTTGTCTATTGATGTCTTTCGTTCACTTAAAGCTGCTGCAGTTTGACGCCTTAACTTCACTTCAAGCCTTTGAATTCATTTAGATATCGGATTTGATTGACTAATTCCCTTTCAGCCTGTATTACCACGAAATCACTATGTATTTGAGAGATGATATGATGGCATGTGCGCTCTTCAAGAGAAACCTGCCAGTAAGGACTTGAATTAGCTAGCTTGAATCTACAAATTTGCAGTCAGCTAGGCTTTGATATTTTTGACTTCTTTGAGTTCCAAGCACAACTTGTATTGTTAAGTATATGGAGCAACACTGTTTACTAGACCTCTTTTTAATTCTGCTCATTTTTGATAGCTCCGCCCTTTTCTATTAGAGTCATGCTTCAGCTTCCAAGCTGGCAAGTAGTGGAGCCAAACTCTGTTATGGCTTACCATTTTGTTAGTTATAAACTACAAGTGTACGTAGTTGAGCAAGAAAAGCATTCTTTTCTGCACTGCACATCTTTTTAAAATTTAGATATCTATTAGCGGTTTTTCTTAGAAGAGTGGAACCGGCTTTTACTTTTTTTCAATCAGTTGTAATAAGTATAGCGACTACAGGGGAAAGAGGCTTTCTCTGAGGATTTTGAAAACGAAAAACGTTGCTTAAAATCAGATTTTTGTATATCGAACAGGTGGAATTCAAAACTAATTTCCACATATTGTTTAGTAAAATTAGAAGCTGAAAGCATTAAACTTGTTTAAACGATTAAAACATAGGAGTTAGCTTGGGTCTAATTATATCCCAAGTCATAAAGCCATACCAAGGGTAAATAATCGGGTTGCGGAAATACTCAAAATAGCAGCAGAAAAAAAGACCTAAGGGTTTAGTAGTTATTTAAAACTGAGTAAAAGTAATTAGAAATAAAGAATGATATTTTACTGCATGATCCTTCTATCGAACTACAATGATGACGTATAATTGGGTGTAGCAGTCCCGTTATTTCAACGGTATATTGAAAGGTTTAACTAAATGTTCGCTCCTAGAGAGAATACAACTTGCCTCAAACTAAAAGATTTAAATACCGGATACAAATCTCCTTCTAAATAGACGAATGCATTTTTGGCGAAGGGAGGTTTGGGCATTAAGGTTTATTAGATGACCAATTTTTACACCAGCCATTCAGTCCAGGGTATTCCAAAATCATTATTGCCTGTGAAATGAGTCAGCTCTGATACATCTATCTAGTCGATATAAAGGGAGGGATTCTAGACACAAATATGGAAATACACAAATATTCATAATAAATATGAAGGAGGGGCGAAACTGAGCAATAAATGTTACGCAATTGTGTAAAAGAGATGAAAGGTTAAAAGTAACAAGAGAGGCAAAGAAATAGAAAAAAGGCTGCAATCATTCCAACAGAAATGTTATGCCTTGGGTAGCACGCTATTTGATTTATTTGTATTTAGGAATTCATCTTAACCTTAAGCTCGATATTTTAAAGCTTGTATTTTTTTTGTGGTTCTTGCCTTTTTCAAAAGATTGAACTGAACACTCTATTCAAAGTGAACATTCCAGTTATTTATAATAAAGTATTATTGAAGAAAAACTTGACTTCAGTCACTATGTCAGGACCTCAGTTTCGTTTGACCTGTGATTCTCTTTATACTGCTTCAATTTGTGGGGAGCGTCTAGGGGGACAACAGACTTGTCTAGGGATACAGTAGATTATGTAATATTCTCATACTATATACTAATTAAAAACTATCATGACATAATCAATCTTGCCCACCATACAATACCATTTACGTTAATTACTCCAGCAGCTGCTTAACTTATTACCACCGCAACTACATTCTATCTTCTACTATTATATGAATATCTTTTCCTTACAGTAATCTAGCTCTTTACATGAATCTTTATCCTGTAATGGAGCCGCCAACGGAGCAAGTTTTTGAGACCAGAGATGAGGCTAGAAAAATTGGTTATGTCATGGTGGTAAATAATTTACTATATAATATGAGGATATTACGTAAATGTGTGGTGGCAATAGGCGTTCCCCAGTAACGAAGTCATAGTTAAATCAAGATTACTTCATACAATTCCGTTGATTATGTTAAGTGTAGGGTACGAATCGGTTATGTTAGCATTGGACTAAGGGAGCCAGTGAGAATTTTTCACTAAAGTGTCCGATGGTAAGTTAATATAAGTAGATATGTATATCGTAATTATCTGAGAAAAAATTACAATCAGAACTGTTCCCGAAAGGGGAAGATTTTTATGCAAACAAAATAAAATTCACCAGAAACTTATTAATTGCCAGAACCTCACTTTCATTTGACGTGTGATTCTCTAGATATGATTACAATTTGTGGCATTTATTAGGTAAGCCACAACAATAACTAAGTCATAGCAGAGTCAATATTACGTCAAACGATTTCGTTGATTGTATTAAGTATCGGATACGAATCGGATGTGATAAGATTAGATTTGAGGAAGTTGGTGAAAAATTTTCACTAAAGATCCAGATGGGAAAATAATTTAAATAGATCTGTATATCGAAATTATTCCTGGAGAAGTTACAATCAGAGCTCTTCTAGAAAAGGGGTCGAGCTTTGTATAAACAAATTGATTTATAAACTTTTTAATAGAATATTTGATTATATTGTGTTACCCCAAAACTAGTCATTAGGCCTTACCCAAGTCCCAATTATTGAAATCAACTTAGTATGTAGCTGATACTATTTGAAATAAGCCCGAGGAGGTATCGATGACTGAACTACTTGTTTGGTAGGTAAGGCTCTTTAGCCGTTTTTACAGTTTTAAATAACAAGTTATCTGGCGACCTCCAGAGCAGCTCCAAGATAGTTTAGTGGTTAGAATTCTCGCTTGTCACGCGGGAGACCGGGGTTCAATTCCCCGTCTCGGAGAATCTTTTTTTTGAAGGTAAGTCAGTTTTTCAGATATGAGGAAAAGAACAGGCCATGCGCTAAATTATACGTGTATCCAAATATTGGGGATTCAAATGCTGTCTTATTTTCCAAAGTGTTTATGATTCTTCTTTCTGTTCTGGGGGTCCACGGCATCGTTCAAGCTGAATATTCCCCTGATAACCAGCTAAACGATCTATTGAGCTGTTATAAGAAGGACCAACAATGGAGGAAATAGACTACTATACCGAAGAAATTTTGCCACCAGAAGAAGATGAAGTGTTTGAAACTTCAAATCATGAGAATCATCAGGGTGAAGAGTCAGACTGTATCGATGACTCCTTTGAGTCTTATCCTGAACTTACAACTGAAGTTGTTTCCGTTGATGGTAGAGAAAGTTTTGAGAACAAGCTTATAGAAGGTATGGGGAATAATTACTTCAGGAGTGGTGGTAGCGGGTATAGAACGAGGGAGGCCAAAGAAGCTAAGCAACAAAAGCTGATACGGATTCGGAATGAACTGAACGAATTACAGTTTACTGACGATAATAGAGATTTGAAAGCAATTCTAGAAACAAGAAATTTGATGAGCCTATTACAGGAATTGAACCTAAAGACAGATACTTATATCAGTGATTGGAAAAAACAATTGAAAGAGTTAACAATTTCCGATTCACTACTAGGTGAAAGCAAAAGTAACATTAAAAGTTATAGAGTAGACTGTGATAACAGAGCAATTGAGTTGTTTTCAAGAATAACACAAATTGAATCACAAATAGGTACACTTGACAGTGAAAATTCAGCTTCATTACAGTCCAAAATAAATGACTTGTATAGAAGAATAAGCCTAATTTTGAAACCAGATTTCTCGTTGTCTGAAGTGAAAAAGCAAATAGACGGACTGAATACAAAATCGAATAACTGTCTTAGAAGCATATCCAGGTTAAGCTTTAAAGACGGAGCTACACCAATAACGGATAAAAAAATCAATCATTTATATTCAAAGATAAAGGAGATGCCCCAATTTAAACCAATTGTAGAATTATTAGTCAATAGATTGAAGGCTGCTAATTCCTTGTTAACGTCAGCTACAGCATCGGTACAGCTTTTAGATAAACTTCAAGACGAATTTTCTACAATAAATATCGAACTGGGGAATTGGCACTTAAAACTAATCGAAGTGGAATCTAATTTTATTGCAAACAAAGAGCGATTTGAAGATAATAGAAAGAAAATAGAAAGCTGGGTAAAGGAAATTGAAATCAAAATAAGCGATATATAACAGAAATATATTACAAGAATATTATTTAGTGACGATGGAAACAACGTCCTGATCATTTACTTTATGACTCAAACCACACTTTTGTGGAGCATTACCGAATTTTGAAGATGATCCCCAAACGAATGCATATTTAAATTGATCCTTAAAATCTTTATGAATTGAATTGCAAACATCCTCAATCGTAGACTCGCTTCTCACCACCATCGGCTCCCCAAAATCAGGTTGTGCCCCTCTTCTTTTAGTATACATTCTTAAAAGGTTCAATCTATACCAAATTTCTTCAATAACATCTTTTATACCCAGATTCATTTCACAAGACATAACAACTGTATTTGGCTCTTTCGCTATTCGGTCAACTTCTTCTAGAGAAACAGAATCGACCTTGTTGTAAACGTACAGACATGGTAAGTACACAACGTGTCTTTCGTTAATGACGTCAATTAAATCATCTACTGTAACATTCTCATCCCTGACTAAAATGTAAGCGTTATGGATTTTATAATATTTCAATATATTGGTGCACATTTTTTCATCTATGTATTTAGATGGAGCTGTTGAGTTCATCTTTATTCCACCGGTTTTCTTGATTTCGACTGTTATTTTTGGTTTTTCTTTATTTAATCTAATTCCAATAGTTTCTAGCTCTCTTTCTAAATGCTGACGTTGGTCAGAAGATTTAGTTGCATCCAAAACCATCAAAATTAAATCGGCAGTCTTTGCAGTGGCAACAACTTGCCTACCTCTTCCTCTGCCTTCACTAGCACCTCTTATAATACCTGGTAAATCAACAATCTGGATTTCAGCACCTTCGTATTCAAGAACCCCGGGAACAGAAGTCAGAGTTGTGAATTCGTAAGCTGCTGTTTCCGATTTTGTCTTGGTGACCTTGCTTAAAAATGACGATTTTCCAACTGAAGGATAACCTATCAAACATATTCTACAATCTCCAGCCTTACTCACTTCAAACCCTTGACCTTTAGAGCCGCCTGTTGAGCCTTCTGGTTCTAAAAGCATCCTTCTGTATTTTGCAAGCTTTCCCTTTAACAAGCCTAAATGATATTCTGTGGCTTTATTCTTCTGGGTTTTAGCCATCTCATGCTGGATTTCCTTGATCTTATCTAGAATGTTCACCATCTTGAATTATGAATAGTATTTGATGGTTGATGTTTCCCAAAGGATAATTGTAATCTGCTAATAGATGTATTTTAAATATAATGCTTTCTTTTTAGCCGGTAATAAGGTAATATTTGTACTGGTTGATTAAGTTATTAACCGGTGAGATTTCTACGATGTTCAGCGCACTGTACTATAAGATAATAGGTCGTGTTTGAAACAGATAATTTGGGTAAATTTATTGTGAAATTTAGGAGAGGACACTACTATCTGCTAATATTACTATTATCAAATACTAAACTTTACCGAAATGCAAATAGAGTAAAAAAGGGAAAACTTCTATTTGTTTAAGCTGCTACTTTATATTTCTCTTTTATATATATAGAATTGCTTTAATTAACAAATTGATATATATACTACTAGTTATTGCAATGGTGATCTCCTATAGATAGGCATGAGGATGATTATGTAATATACTGGATGAATAAGAAGTTTAAAGGCTTGTTAGTAAACAAAGCTTTATACCTTAACCATTTCGCAAAAGGGGTTTTTGTCTATTTAAGAGGGATCATGATTTCCGTATGTACACCTTTTTATAGTCCTTTTACCTTTTAGTCTAGCAAGCTATATTCACCGAAGAAACAAGTGTTTTGGTTACGACCTTTTGACCGTATACCGAGAATATAGTTAAACTACTACACTATATAACCCTGCTTAATAAAACGTTTAGTAGTTTAGTTATCAATATATGTTGTTTTATTTTAATCAATTGTTTAATTTTATTACAAGTCATTTTAATTTTAACGGTTAAGAGTATGTCATATAAAATTGAGAGACTTCAACAAAATTCTATAAGCTAGTGCAAAGGTGTATAATGTAATCTCTCCTTGGTCTTATTGTTGAGATATAGAAGGCGTAATGTCTTTCATGTTCGTAGGAAGTTAATGTTAAAGAGCACGACTACCTAACAGGACATCCATAATAGCTATAAACTAATTAATAGTCTTTGCTGAGCCACAAACTAGATAGTAATCTGTAATAGAAAACTGTATATTTCTTATTCTGTAAAAGGTAGCTTGACTACTTTGATTGTATAATTTGTAGTGGATAGGTATTAATTCTGTATATACGGCTTAAATGTCTATCTTTAGGCGAGAGTATAACTTCTCAGAAGACTGATTCTTCTAGAAGGTAAAAAGGCTCTAACTAACGTACGTAAAGATAATAAATACCTAATTAATATAAACCATAAACCATTCCGGTAGTTGGGAAAGACCTCGAGAGACTTTCTCAACTACGAATGTGGGTTAGTGTAATACACTAAAGGGGAGAACCGCTTAGTAATCAGAGTACTAGAGTGATCTCTATTACATATTCAATAATAAAGAGCTATAAACTTGATTAAAAAGAGAAGACAACCAGAAGAGCATAAAAACTATATGGTATAGAAGTTGAAGAGTAAGAATACTCTTGCCAACTTATATACCTTCAACCACATTGTAGCTCTGGAAGACTACTTCACAGTTTAACTCTGTACGCTCAGCAGGACTTTTAGAATACACCCGCCACTTGCGCCACTTACGACTCATATGACATAAGTAATGTTGTATCACACAAGTAATTTCACAACACTTATTTTCCCAAGTTCAGTCTAGTTTACCACTCAGTAGGCAACTCAATAAATAGTTGGCATCAAGCAGCATGGTTTTCAAGACATAAGTTACCAAATCAGAGGAAATGTGGAAGTTTACAAATTTGGTTTCTTAGTTAGAAGAGCATAAGTAGTGAATAATGTGTGGAATTAAAAAACAAGATTATGGGTTAAAAATTCTCGAGGTGAATCTTGCAAATTATTAACATTTCAAATTCAGAAATTACTTACAAAGGAGTCTGCTGACCGTTCATTTACATCATTTGAGCAGGAAGATTGTAATCCGGAAGCACTGACATCAGATCGTCATATTGGTATTTTGGGCAGTTGAGAAGAGCAGTAGGATTCGAGGTGGAAAAATTGGAAATCATTCATTGTGAATGCTGTTGTTGTTATTGCTGATTTTACTAAGTAGAGTAACGATTTCCATCAGGATGTGTTGATTGTTGCTATAGTTTGTAGGATTGTTTTTCAGCTTCTGCTGAGGTGGGGGTAGTTGTACTTTGACTTTCTTGAATTTTTGATCGATCCATTGGATTAATTTCCTTAGGTGGTATGTCTTGGTTTTCGTAATGTTCCATTTATGCCATAAGGCAACTTTGAAGATCATTGAATGTTGAGATTGGTGTTGTTCTGGTGGCAAGTGTGTGGAAACAGTATAAAGATGACTGTTCTGAGTTATGAGAAAGTTGACTGTAATCTCCATTGGCAAATCATTCTTCGTAATATTTTTCAGATGAGCTTTCGAATGCTAGCTTGTTAATTTCTTAATAGCTTCAAATAGTTTTGTCACTTTCTGATTTTATTAAAGATGTAGAAGTGGTATTAATTCTACTTATATCTTAGATCTGCGTATATAGGAGGAACAATGGTCAATTGAAGGAATCCTTGATGGTGTGGAATATTTGGTTTGGTTTTTTGTTGCTCATGAGATGTAAATTTATAGGTGAAATTCATTGACAACTCTAATTATGGTTATATGGGAGAGCTTAACCATTGGGCAGAATCATCTACCTTCGTAGTAGAATATTTTGCAACTGTTGCTTTCCTTGAGTATAAAACTGTGGAACTCAGATTTGTAATCCACCAAGTGGGACATGTGTACAATGTAAACGGCAAAGTTTTTAGGATGGTTAAAATGTGCCTAACCTTTGATTCTAAAGATTAATTAATTGGGCTCTAAAAGGAAGAAAACTTCTACAAACGTTTTCTTTGAGTATGAGATGAATGCTATTTTTTTTCGTTTTAACGAAATATTATTCTTCAGTGAGGAAGGACTCTGATAGCGAAATACTGGATTTTATCTTCCTTGGGATAACTTCTAGGGTATACTTGCAAGGCTCAGTACTTACCCATCCTTCTGAGTGATAAAGAGAAAGTTTCACGTTGTACATTGTTTTTGAGAGGCCCCAGGAGTCAGACCATATCATTTCTTGCAGAGTGTCCTGAAGAATCACCAGCTTGTTAAATGTGGAAGGTTTACGACTAGCACCTTGATAAATTATAGACATCAAACTCTTTAGGGTTATATTCAGAGGAGCAAATTCACATAATTTAGTGAGGATCATACAAGATTGACCAGTCAGCTTAAATTACGAACTCCAGCCGTTGTCAGCACTTTTCAGCTTATCTCTGGAAGATGAATTGAGAAAGCCGTTTGAAGAAGCTTTTTTTCTACATTAACATCTCCCTGTAAGGCTTACCTTACTTGACAATGGAAGTAAAATCATATAAGGATTGAGCGATAGCTCTCTGTTTCTTTTTGTATTCACACCTCCTTTTTAACATGGTGGTAAGATTGAAAATAACTATATGATTAGCCGTGAATATGTTCTTAAAGTTAACTATATGGTAATTTATTACCAACCAAAAAGTTCAAAACCTTTTGTTGTTAAAAAGTAACACCAAATCTGAATATTTAACTATACTGGTAATGAAATACGGATAAAGAAGTATGTGAGAACTTTGCTGAGTTAGGGTCTATGCAAAATTGGCATAATATACATAATGGTTCATTCTGTAGTAATTGGAAATCTGTATGTTTATGAATTGATATTGGGCATCTTGTTGTAAGATAATGAGTATAATCTTCTTGCAAGTAGTTGCAAGAATAACTTTTTATATGTTGTCTTTTCCATTTCACACAAAACATCTTAAACATACAGAAGCCGATGTATACAAACAATACGTAATTATTTGAGATTATTAGTGGTTGTTTATAGAAACCATTAAATATTAATCTTCAGTTTCAGAGTATAAGTTTGACTCAGAATCCTCACTAGCATATATAATCATCGTTGCATTATTAACTAGTGATCATGTGACTCTTTCAAGTTTTGGTTCACTGCTTTGTCAATAAATGGATGGAGTAAAGGATAATTGTCAAAATAGGACTCGAGTTTCATCTAGTAAAAAATGCCTCTACTGAGTTCAATAAAATTAAGTTAACTCTTGTCAAGGGCCATCCTCAGCCAGGGTACGTTTCATCAACAAAGTCGTCCACTGGAAAATTAATCGAAGTAAGCTCACGTTGGTGTAATGAAAAATGCCCATAACGAATTTGGTTGGAACAATATTTGATTCTTTCTGTTATAGAGGTATAGCAATCGGTCCTTGGGTATGGAATTTAATAATTCTTAGACAAATAACTGGAATACTTCCAGATGGTAAATTGGTTTCATTTTAGGTGGAGTTTAGTAATTTGTGCTGTTGGGAGATTCACTGCCTTGTTAACCAATTAATCACCAATAGACCACTGCAACTACAGGAAGGATATTGGAAAATTTACAGATTGCTTATTGTTAGCAGGAAATTTATGTTATTCTCTTTAAATAGATTGATCATTTTCATGTGTTGTCCTCAGTGGTTCAGTGGTGAGTGTTCGCCCAATGATTTACCTGTTCAATTCCCTTTCAGGCATACTTTGAGGAGATCCCTCCGTAAAACTTGATGTATATGCTTGTTGGCAATGTTTAATTGGGTTTTTGGAGTTGTAGTAGAAACTAACTCTATAATACATATATATCAGAAACGTTTTAGTTCCTGTGTTTATAGTGATGGTATTCAAATTGAAGTTTATGGTCAAGGCAGCCTAAGTGCATATAGTATATGTCTCTGCCTGCCTTGGCATATTGCTCTTCTTTTTCCTGGCCATGTAAACAGTAGTTGTAGTTCATTATGTATTATTGAATTAATTACCCTTTTTCTTAATTTCGCGATAAACCTTTGCTTCTGACTTCTGTCGAGAGTAGTCTAGAAATAACAAGGCCTGTAAACAGAGTATGAGATTTCCCGTCTAATTTTGGCTTAGTTTTCTATTAGCTATTAGACATGGTAAATAGCATAGCTTTTAATCGTTTCCAATGGCAATGAGTTCTTCACCCAAATCTCTCTGGAACCCTGCAGTTTTTAAGAGACCACAACTTTCCTACTATAATCAGTGTCGTAAATTTTGTGTTGCTTTCCGTCTGAATCTTTTCTAATAGAACCGACTAACGTTTCCCGACTCTCATTTACTCATTTGCTATATATTTAAAGTTATTTATTCGTAGGAAATTCTACTAATTCGTGGGGGAGCTTTTTAAATGAGGATTAAGTTTTGTTACCGAGGATTGGTCGTTAGTGGGCAAAAGTTTTCTTTCATTTTTCTCTTCTTCAGGATTTTTTAGCACTCAAGATACTTCCTGCTGCTTTTATAACCTTCAATCATTTCATTGCAATAATTAATGAAATTAATACAGAAGCCGTTTTATAAGCTTCAATTAGACCAGCATTAGTAATAACCTTCTATTTTCTACAATTTTATAAATATGTAAAGCATCGCCCTTACAAGTCCTACAAATTTTTAAATTCTTTAAGTTTTAAAATATTTCTAAAATTTCCTTGAATTCTTTTATTGTTTTCTGCTTTCTGTGCTGTCAATATTTAACTCTTTTTCTGATCTTACTGTAATCCCAATAACTTATTGTAAAAATGTTTGAACAGGAGGAGTATTTAAGCTGAATTACACGACTATTAGTACGTTTTTGATTCAAAGGTTTGCCAGTTTGTTAAGTGTTGTAGGGTGGTGTTTGTAGAAAGAAACATTTTGAGTCCCTGAGAAGAGCTTTCCTTTTTCTACTGAAATATTTCTCTAGGAAGAACGTTAATATTGTCTGATTATATTATTAGAAACTTGGAGCAATCAATGAGACAAGAGCCCGAGTACTCAGTTCGGCATTATTACTGACACTACAGGGTGTTTGGCCAATGGGAGGCTCAATTTCCGAGGTCATTCAGAATGCATTACTTATATTTAGTTACCATTTTTTTCATTTGTCGATTTAAGGAATTAATGGAAATACAACAGCCTCAAGATTAAGAAAATTGCTTCTCTAATTCCAAGAAGATAATTTCTTAGTAAAGTACTAATAGTAGTACATAACAGTTTGTTTTAAATTTGTGACCAGACGCGTCTCGCTTTGTGAACCTGTATTTTAATCTAACACGATTTATTAGTAGTCTTTTTTCTATATTGCTCACTATGTAGAAATTAACAGAAGGAAGTGAAAGACAACCTTAGAAAACCGAGAATAGTTGGTTTTTAAAAATATGCCTTATAGATAGTTCTTTTCCCCTCAATGTTTTATTTAATGATGATGCCACAGAAGTAAAAATTACAACTTTAGCAAAAGCAAACTTGAAACTCCTGTAATGTCTCTTTTTATATTTGATATTACTATCGCACATTACTGTATGCTGGATTTTTCTCAATCGTTACAGTTCCTTATTGATACGATAGACAGACATCAATCGAACAAATCTGGTTACCAATTCATGGGAATCAAAGTATGTGTTAATTTTGATCGGGAGTTCAAATTGGATATAGCGATTCAATTATAGTGTTGTCATCCCATTTGCTTTCTTAAAGTCAAGCAACCTGAACCCTTCTGTCAGATTTAAACCATGCTTAACATTGAAAATATTCTCATAACGAAAGCAAAAGGGTGATGGGTGATAAGAAAGTGCCAAATAGAACGATCAGCAATTCTTCGCCTTTTTATCAAATTCCAATTAAATTTCATTCTTCTTCTGAAAATAAAAACGGCCTGGTCTAGCTCTTTATTTTATTTGTTTTTAGAATGCGTAATAGTAGTAATAATCCTATAAACGAGAGATTGAGATAATATTTTGTGTTTTCAAGTCACGGAATGCAATTCAGAAGAGCATGTGCTTTATGACAATAATTTTAAGTTGTGTAAGACTTGTCATCCGAATCTGTCGAAGGCAGATCTGGTGAAACCCTCATTTTAGAAAACTTTTCTGGCAAAACGCTTTCATTTCCGTTCAGTACTGAGTAGGTATTTTCGTCGTCTAAGTATAGCCTCAACCTTTCATCTTTCACCTTCAGCAAAGATGTTTGATCATTTGCTTGGAGGGCACATAGCCTCACTAGATATTCTAGTAACGATAAATTGGATTCTGAGTTTACCTTTATAACAGAACTTATTTTCTTCCCTCCTTTTGCATCTTCTGTTTCGTCATGCTCACTGTTTTCTTCATAATCGCCGACCGCTATCCATTCAATGTCCTTATTTTCTGAATCATCAAAATCTGGATCTTTGATATTTGAATTGATAAAAGTTTTTACAGTTTTAAATACCAACACGGGTGATGTTCTCTCATCCAATTTCAACAATTTGCCTGATGCGGTAAAAAACAATTTCAGAATGACTCGGATATCAATATACCGCTTTTCTGGAACTTCATCTTCATCGTGGTACCTACCATCATTTAAATCCTCTAGTATTTCAAGTTTATAACTATATTCGGAGCATCCATTCACAGTTCTTAACAATCTTAGTTGACATTTGGGTAGCTTCTCTCTCCAAGATATCTCAGATTCTCCATACATGGTACGTGCAGGATTATAGAATATGTCGTATAATGTAAGGCTAAAAGTTGGGCCAACTTGAGCTGCTTTCTTTGTACTTTCAAACTCAATGTTTGAATCGTTGATGATTACAGTGGATTTCAATAACCTACCAGGTGATGAAATGTTTCTAGTATCGCTCATGTTTGCGCCTGAAGTCGTCAAAGCAAGATTAATAACCGGTATAGCCTGTTCAATTCTCATGAGTAAACCTTGCATATAAGATTCTACACTTTTTATTGACTCGTTTGTTATTTTTTTCGAATTTGAAAGGTCTTCTGTTAAATTTTCGATGTTTTCTTCAAACTCATCTATCTCCTGTTTGAGGTCTCTTGTTAATCTCAATGTACTTTCTAAATTTGTATTACCCCTGGAGGCCACTATTTGAATTAATTCAATTGCATAAGTAACAATCTCAATTCTTGTTTGCAATTTGTTTTTCAATCTTTCTATCTTCTTTTTATCTTTTTCAGGGATACTTTCCATCAATTTTCCGACTGAATTTATTACATATGAAGAGGCCATTTGAACTCCTGATCTGACTGCAAAAGTGATGATCTGACTTCCAGCCTTGGCTAATAAACTATCCATTTTTATCCTATATGTATTTGCTATCTTTATGACCGATGCAGTCCGCAATCAGAGAACAAAAGGAATCATTTTCTATGAACAAGAACTCAAATTCCCTACAAAATTTGAGCACACCTAAGCAGAATGTTGAGGCAAAGCCGCAACTTGTTAAGTTCTATTCAAATCTCACAGTTTCCCATTTGAGGAAACTGGTTTTATCCGTATTTAGGTCTAGTAGTATATGAAAATTTATACACTCATATCAATCCGTTATAAAATTAAAGGCTTGTTTATTAAAGAGTTTCTTTAAAATCTCTGTTTTTGTTTCTCCATTTTTCATTAACCTCTTCAGATGTTTCTAACCTCGATCTTTTCTCGTAAGGAACATACCTTCTAACGGCCTTACCGGAACCGTCTCCCAAATTAATAACAACTCTATCAAATACAGCTGGCATATTGTTGGTAACTGTGTTCTCCATAAGATCCGACATAATAGATTTTATCTGGTAATCATGCTGCAAGCCACTTAATTCTAGATGATGGTTTAAAACCCTGTCTGGTCCGCAGCTCCACTTCACTTCATCTTCGTTGAAGCCACAATCGTATAAAACTAATGGAATATCATGTGCCAGATTATACACGGGTTTGCTTGGGAACTCTTTAATATCCAACAGTCTTTTCACTATTGCTGGATCTTCCAGACCTTGCCCTACAGCTAACAAGACCGCTGTCATGCATCTTACTTGATGCCATAAAAAGGCCGACCCCTTTAGATCGAAGAAGTAGAAGCCTGGTCTTGATTTTAATTCTTCTATTTCAGCTTTTATTATATTTCTTTTGTAATTGGTGATTTGCTTTGAGGCATCCATCTTACAGAAATTTCTGAAATCTTTTTCACCTAAAAAAAAACTGGCCGCTTCCCTCATTTTCTCTACATAAAGACCTTTTCCGTTGAAAACATACTTATAATGCCGGAATATGCAACTAAATCTAGCATCAAAACCAGGAGGAGGCCTCAAACAAACAGAATGAAATCTGATATCGCTTGGAAGAACTTGATTTAAACTGCGGACATAATCTAGCTCTTTGCAATCATTAACAGGGTCTTCCAACTCTTCTTTTGTAAGTTTGGATCTAACAACCAAGGAAATTACTTGATTCATTGCACTAACCCCTTTATCTGTTCTTCCGCATCTACTGAACTTAAATTCATGGGGAGCAAAACTGTTAACTAGTCTTGTTTTGTTTAAAGCTTTCAAAATTTCAGATTCCACTGTTGGGAGTTTTGTTTCCTCGTTCTGAATAGCAAGGCCTTGATAATTCCAGCCCAGGTATGAGAAACGTAATGCAATGTGTCTAGTGCTATGTTTCGACATGTCAAACTCTTTGTTCTTTTTCTTTTTCTTCTTTTGTATAGATGTATGAACTATCTGTTTAATGGCAAGAACCCCATCGGTAGTTGTACCTTTTGCTTGCGTAACAATTGGGATTCCTTGCAATTCTTTAATTTTTTGGATTAGCCTCTTCTTACTCCAATTCATGTAATTTCTGTGATCACTATTGACGTCATTTTGTAATGCTGTCATTTTTTTTAATGTTCGAAGTTGACTAGCTTGGTTATTTCTATTAAAGATGTTTTTAGCTTGTAGTAACATATAAAAACCTATGGGCAGTTAATGAAGGACAGAGTTCAGCTTTCTTCGATAACTGAATGTGAAAGTGAATTCAAATAATTTATTGCAAGATAAGCTTATTCTTTTTAAAGGTATTCCTTTTATAACGCTGCACTTCCAAAATCAGTGTTGCATCAATGTATTTACTAAGTCAGTAAGCCGCAAAATAAAAATTTTCAACTATTGGTTACAATTGTTAGTTATTGAGAAGTCTTCACTTATTTGTATTCGAATATTTTTTTCAACCGGTGTGTCAAGTAGAGGCTTTTATAATACAATCGTAAACTACATCATAAGCAAGCAATGCAATCAGGAACTCAATCAACTTCTTGGGATTCTTTATGTTATAAGTTGCAACCTTGGATCATTGATGCTGTTGTCTCACTTGGATATTCAGAAATGACCCCAGTGCAAGCTGCCACAATTCCGCTGCTGTCATTGAACAAAGACATTGTTGTTCAGGCTGTCACAGGATCAGGTAAAACTTTGGCATTTGTGATTCCTGTATTAGAGAAAATATGTAACATTTTAAAGGAAAGACCTTTAATTAAGGGCCATTTTGGAGCTATCATAATTTCGCCGACAAAAGAACTTGCACATCAGATCAATTGTGTTTTTGGCTCAATATTGGATTTAAAACCTGAAGATTCACTGCCAATAAGAACTCAATTATTAGTTGGTTCTATTGGTTCAGTTAGAGAGGATTTACAAGTTTTTCTCAGAGACAAGCCAAATATCTTAATTGGGACTCCCGGTAGGGTTTTAGATTTTTTATCACACCGATCAGTCAACACTTCATCCTGTGAAGCTTTGATTCTTGATGAAGCAGATAAATTACTAGACATTAGCTTTTTAACGGAAACTCTGGCCATTGTGGGACAATTGCCAAAGCAGAGGCGTACTGGTTTATTCTCAGCAACCCTATCAAGTGCTGAAAAAGAAATTTTCAAGACAGGTATGACCAATCCAGTTAAGGTCGTAGTTAACTCTAGCACCATGACAAAATTTTCGACTCCAAGTTCTTTGGGCCTCTTTTATATGGTTCTCAACTCGGAAAACAAACTAAAGGTACTTTTACATTTGATGATCAGTTTCAGATTCAAAAAAGCAATTGTGTACTTTCCTACATGTGTTGCCGTCACCCATTTTTATAATATGTTCCATCATTTGCTTAAAGAATCTGATCAACTTGACGATGAAGACATCAGCCTTTTTTCTCTGCATGGTAAATTAATGGGGAAACCAAGGCTGAAAACGTTGGCAGCTTTTAAAGATTCAGCCGTTTCTAAAACTATATTATTCACCACTGATGTTGCTGCAAGAGGCCTAGATGTTCCAGACGTTGATCTTGTTATCCAAATTGATCCTCCTACAGAACCTGAAGTTTTCTTACATAGGTGCGGTAGAGCTGGGAGGGCTAACAAAGTTGGGAAAGCCTTAACGATGCTAAGCGTAGGTAGGGAAGAAGACTACATACACTTTATGCAGGTAAAGGGAATAGAGATCAAGCTATTGGGCAGCCCTATTTTGCCAGACAATTTCTCAAAATGGTATGACAAAACTTTGAGAGAATGGCTACTAGAAGATAGAGAAAAATACGATCGTGCCTTGAAATCATACGTAGGATTTGTCCGTTATTATTCCAAGCATGTGGCTGGCTCTATTTTTAGATTAGAATCCCTCGATTATAAAGGATTAACAAAAATGTATGGATTAACAAGGATACCAAAGATGCCAGAAACTCGGTACATAAAAGATATGCCTGAGTTAGGATTTTTAGACAGAACTATTGACTTTGATAACTACTCTTACAGAAATAAGGCGAAAGAAGAAGCAAGATTGGAAGAGCTGAAATCTGAAAAATTGAAGTCAGAAAGAAAAGAAAACAGCGAGAAGAGGCAAAAAAAGGTCATTAAGAACTCATCTTGGAGTGATAAAACCGATAATAAAAAATTTAAGCTTGGTAGAAGAGAGAAGGTAAAGAGACGAAGAGAAGCTGTTCAGGCTAATTTGAGCGAAAACAAGGAGCAAGAAAGTAGTGATGACTCAGAAGTCGAAGCCGATTGGAAGGACTTGGTTAGAGCTAAAAAGAGGAAAATGATTGAACAGAAAACTGTTGAAGGACACTTTGAAAACTTGTAAAATAAATCAACACTATAAGTATCTGTTTATGTTAAGCTATTTTGAAAAATTAGGTAATCAATAATTATTTCATAACATCGTTCAAAGATATGTCAGCATCTACCTTAAGAGCTTCTTTCCAAAACTTAGAAATGTGTCTATCACCGGAATCGCAAGCAATCAGTACGATTCTCGAACCTTTTGGAGCCCTATATGCTACTCTAACAGCAGCGACAGCATTAATGGAACTGCTTGACCCTACAAAAAGACCGTCTTTGGAGTTCAAATATCTAGCCATTTTGACAGCTTGTGAATCAGTCACCTTTTCGGATTCATCAATAAAAAGTTCACCTTGTTTAAAGTTATGGGTAACTCTATTCAACCCGATTCCTTCAATAATTGTATCAACCTGATGCCTTCTTCTTGTTCCTTCCTTCTCGACTGAGTCATACATAACACCATATTTCACTCTATTGTGGAGTCCCGATCCCTGTGGATCGGCTAGAACAACTATTAATTCTTCATTTTTTTCTTTTAGGTACTTAGAACAACCAGATATAGTTCCTCCTGTTCCTGAACCCGTAACAAAGTAGTCAACTCTATGAGTCATTTGCTCCCAAATTTCTGGGGCAGTACTATTGTAATGGCTTCTCCAATTGCAGTCATTTTCAAATTGATCAGCAAAGACGCCTGTGGATGTGTTCGTTTTGTCTTCTGTTAAAAGTTGTGCTCCTTTTCTAGCTGCATTAACATATTGATTTGGGTCGACAATTGATGACGGTTTTACTTTTTCAATCTCTGCATTGTAGCTCTTTAGAAGCTGTAATTTCTCGCTTGATGTATCATCGGGCACACAAATATGAGCCGTGTAACCTAAGGTGTTGCATAACATTGCAAATGAAATACCTGTAGAGCCAGATGTCCCTTCAAAAACAACATCTCCTTTATAAGGTTTAATCATACCTTTAGTTTCAAAATCTTTTATTATCGCCAATGCAACTCTATCTTTAGCTGATCCCCCAGGGTTTGCAAATTCTAATTTAGCATATATTTGGCAACCGGTTGCATTAGAAAGTGACTCTATTTTCAACATTGGAGTGTTACCTATTAATTGTGAGATATTTTTCTTTCTAGAAGGGGGTTTATCGATTGTGCCATCTTTATCGTCAGTATACCGGACTCTGAAATAAGAATACGCTAGGACACAACTGCATATACCCGATAGTAAGATAAGCGACAAGTTACTTTTGCCCATTATTGGTAATTGTCGAAGAAAATTCCCTCTAAAGTATTTTTAATCTTATTATCGTTAAAACCGACCATGAGGTCATACTTATTACATGTAGAAAATCTGATTCAACGTGCAGTTTAGAATAGAACATAAAATTAAGTCACGTGAGTTTTTTTTTTTTTTGGTTAGTCCATCATACACACACAATTTACCTTCGCCTTTTCTTTTCTTTTCCAATTTTTTCATCCTATGAAATTTATTTGTTGCTCATAGACACTGAACAACAAATAATTCTTGTAGTTCATTATGTAGTATTCCCAAAAAGTTCTTTAAAGTCCCTGCTAATACACCATTTGTTCCAAATTATGTTAGGAAATTGGATTTTCCAGGAAGTACCAAAGTGGTCAAATGTTATTGAAACTCTACCTAATTACTTTACCAGCAGGCCATTCAGCTTCTTGATTCACATTCATCGAACCTTCATCATTGGAATGCTACAAGAAACAGAATTTACATCAAAGTTGTTGATATCTCCTTTCTCATATTTTATAACAGTTATTTTCGTCTATGGATTCATATACTTCACAATCTATGAGGTTGCCCTTACTACTGGAATTTACTTCGATTTATGTAAACCTGTTGGTTATGATGTTTTTGCTGATTATCCTACCCACTGTGCACATATTTACATTTCACTTAATATTGTTCAAGTTTTAGCCGAGTCAGAAACGGATAAAACGTATCATAAAAATAAGGTTGAAGCGAAGACAATGCTTTCTAGACCCATCAAATATCATTTTGAGTTTAGCCCTGAGGAGTATTCGGATCCTGACTTTGGTACTGATTTAAAGTTTTTAAGGGGTAAAGTGTTGCGTTGGTTTAGAGATTCGGTTTTCTGGTGCGAACATAGAAATGAATACCAGGATGTGGATTTAAAGTCTGTGCATTTGTTCAACAAGAAGGAGGAGCTGCTTATGAAAGAAAACGACTTTTTATGTAATTTGAAAATCGCTACTGGAGATACTGTAAACTGCTTGATCGAAGTTTGCAAAATTGATAACGAGGCCATCTGCGGTACATGAAGTGCGCGATTTATAAGATAATACTTTTTGTTTAATTGGCAACTTAAGGAGGGCCCTTACCTCTTCATGTGAGTGATATGAGGTTGTTCATTTCTGGCAGAGTAGCATCTCTTTTGCTGTTGGCGAAGTCAAAATTTAGTTACATTCGTATGCGCTTTGCTTTCTAAAATCTTCCTTCAGGCTTCGATTTTCGGCTAAAAGAGGGCTAATATTCATTCAATTCACCCTAGGGACATTTTTGCACCATGAGCTTTGCTTTCCAAACTCGAATAAAGCATGAGTCATGGTTTTGGCAAAAGCTGTATGTGTAGAACTGTGTACTGTAATGATTGGTGGGTTGGAAGTATCAAATGGTAGAGAATAATAGTTTAGCATAAAAGGTTAAAAATACCAAGCTCTAAAGGAAAAATGGTTGTAGATTAGAAATAATAGAACATGGCTACCGTCCGTTTAACCTAACGATATTGCTGTTTCAGAAGCTTATCCGAAAGCCTTCTTAAAATTCTATTTTCTACTTAGATGCTTCCATTTTCTGTATTTGGTTGTTAAAATTTAAAGCTACAGCCCATTTTCATCAAGGCCTTTAGCCTTTAATGGCTAAAACAGTTCGTTTAAGGTTATGTTGGAAGATATTGATGGCATAAATCCATTTTGATTCTTTAGGAATCGATATTATGAAGAGTTGGGAGAGGTGAGATTAAACCCATTTTTGAAGCTTGAGATCCGAACGGCAGCCGAAATTTGACCTATTTAGTATAATCCAACGTTTTCTTAACTTAGAACGTTTGCTTTTAGTGGAGAATTTTATTCTATCAGTTAAAGAATACGATGATATCCTTAATATCGGATATAGTAATAGGTTTGGTATAGTTTTAACATTTCTGACCCAGATTCAGGTAAAGAAAACACTCAATTAGGATTGCACCTTCAGCATTCTCCCCTCGTTTACAAATAGGAAGCTCAAGATATACTAAGCATATGCTATGGTGACAAGGGGCTGAGAAGATGGTGCACGGAGAATGAAAGACCTCTCATTCAACTGAATAAACAATCAAACGATGATAGAGATTAATAAATATTCAAAAAAGAAGAGATATCATTAGAGAAAAAAAACTGAAATGAGCTGGTGATTGACCATTGCAAGCAAAAAAGTATTACATTCATAAAGAAACCATTTCTAGAAATCAATTTCTTGTCTTTGTGGAAGGGCATGACTACTGTTGTTTGCAGTTACCACAATAGATGCATGTGTATCTGTAAATAGAGAAAATTCCATGGCAGTAACAGACTCTTTGATCTTGGAATATGGGGCAAAGGAGAACTTTCTTCACCTACACAGTACCTGCTTGGAATTGGTCTGTCTCTAGCATCTGATATCCAATTGTAATTCTTGGCATAAATTTGATATAACCCCAAACCAAAATTTTTGATAACCAATACAGCTAAAGCAATCAAGATGGAAAGTAGCAAGACGGTAATGACCCCAAATGCATCAACAGATTTACGACCGGGAAAATCTTCAGAGTATCTGATGTAAATTCTAAATTCTAACAATCTTAAAGGCGATGAAGATTAAACCAAGGATATACGAAATAAAGGAAAAAGCTGATGCGATCTTCCTTTCGCTGCAAGCAAAGTAATCTCCAAAAACGATATTAGGAAATGAAATAAACATAGCAGTAAAACCGACTCCAAATTCTACATCCTTGTTTGGTGAGATAATGATTGACTGTAAGAAAAAAGCAGGACCAAAGAAAACGGCCAGTAGCAACGCATCTCTATGAAGGTTAAAACGACATTGCCTGCGATTAAACGGTTACTGTCACCAATAGTTTCACCAGTGGATTGTTGGAACTTATCTTTCAATTTCAAACCTATCGCACCTTGCATGATACAACCCAAACAAGCCAAAACAATAACTGCAATAGATAAAGCGTTTTTGGAATCAGCAGCACCCTTAGTGGCATTAGCTATTTGCGTTGTTGCAGAAATAAATAAATTCTTATAAGCATTGATGTTTGTAATTCAGGTAACCAATTCACTCCATTGGATACCTGAATAAATTGTCATTGCAATCAAAAATAAAATGGATGAGATGAGATGGAAAACGTTTCTTGTGTACAAAACAACAAGAGTCATACCTATTTGGTAAACCATTGCATAGATATATAAGGCTAAGTATGAAGCCATGCATATTTTTTTGGTCAAGGTAATGCCTGTAGTAGCCATAAATTACTAGAACAGGGTTGAACCTATCATATTCAGCAATTCCATAATCGAATTTAACCAAGAATAAACCAAAAATTGCACATTCTAGAGGTAGACAAACAATAGCTGAGAAGCAAGATAGAATCAAAATTAGCTTAATCCAAGTATTATCGTTGTTCCAGACATTATCCGTAAACTTTCTCCAAAATGATTTGGCAACTTCCTTATTTCCATTCCTCAGTTCAGGGTTTTCAAATGCAATTTTCTGAACTCTATTTTTTAATCCTCTAAATGAAATATCAGTTTCACCGGACTGTCTGGAGCCAGTGGAATTTCCTGCTGATGTTGATCTTGAACGGGAGTTCATAGAAAAACAACTTGTAGCTGGTCTCATTCCTTATCTGTTTGCGCGAGCTTGGCTAGAAC
The DNA here is from genome assembly GCA_001600755.1 of Ogataea methanolica. Taxonomy (NCBI): domain Eukaryota; kingdom Fungi; phylum Ascomycota; class Pichiomycetes; order Pichiales; family Pichiaceae; genus Ogataea; species Ogataea methanolica. The sequence goes on from BCKW01000013.1 coordinate 68,093, forward strand.
TTGTAATACTTGAGAGAATTGTTTTATAGGCATTCATTGGTAAATTATCTAATATGTAAGCGGTGTAAATCCTCGGTAATTGTAGTGGTGGTTGCGATAAATGTTTCTGAAAATAGTTCAAGGTATTGCGTTGTAAAGCATTAAGACTGTAAGTAAAAGTGTATAATCTTATGGAAAATTAAACACAGTAGTTGTCCGCTTGTAAGAAAAATATAACGAGATCTAAGATACCTTTAGGAAGAACAGTCTTGGTCCATTAACTGCGTGTAAAGACGTACAAAAGAAAGACGTACATAAATGAGGAGCATAAACAAAATCTATGGTTTACACTTTATCCAAAAATTTATATCATAAGATTTCCCTTCAAGTATCCAAGTAGCATATCTTGTTTCACTCTAGCTCCCACCTCCTTCTCACATACAACAGAATACCAATTCCCCATTCATTGCGTGCCACACGATATTGCTTTCATGGACTTTTCAATCTTTTTAGAGTGTTGATAGTTTTTCTTAATTGCGGTTTCTGTATCTTCTTTTACGGATCAGACAGACGCAGAATTAGGATGAGCACTAAGTACCTCATCGATCCTCTACGTGATATCTGTTAGGGAATATCTATTGCTGTATAAAGAGTTTTCCACAATCTAATGAATTAAGGAATCTTTGTGAAGCCGATATATTACTACCAAATGACTGGCTACTGCTACTACGTAGTATAAACTACCATACAGCGATTCTTTTGCAAAATTGTAATAGCAGGATATTTATTCTTACATCTACATAAAGACGGATGTCATTCAAATTATCTAGCGATTGTATCATCTCTATTGCTTCCTTTTCCTTATTTCTATCCAATCAATTCATTTTCTTTTAGTCCTCCTTATTTCTCCGTATTGCTTTTTAATTTTAGCTTGCTTTCATGTTGTGATGGTTGAGGTCTTGAAATTCCTCATTGGCAGTCCTTTTCATCTCTACTGCGGCATATGTATTTCAGTTTTCACTGTATTTTCTTTTTTGCTTAACACATCGTTTATTCCTTTTGACTTGAGAAAGCTGGAAATCAAAGATCGGATCAGTATTATTTGCTGATTTCACTGCACTTGCTAAAGCATTTGGTTTGCTTAAAGCAGAGGTATTCACAGTCTGTGAATCAGGCTTATCATGATTGCTGTTCATGCTTATGACATTGTCCAAACGCCTCACTTCTTTTGAGTCCTTTTTATTATAGGGGTTGGATGTTATAGAACGGTTCAGTTTTTTCTTTCCTAGCAATAAGTCGTCATTTGACAATGCTGCACCTTTGATATCATAATCAATCCTAGAATTGTCAATCTCTTTGTACATCCAACTAGTATTGTGCTCACTGATTTTCGAGGAATCATTCACTTTACTTAAAGCAATTAAATCATTCTTAGCTTTGGTATCTCTGATTTCCTCTTCCCTTAGCTTAATTTTCTTGTGCTCTTGAAGCACTTCCTGCTCTTTCTTCCATACCCTCTCTTGATTCTTTTTGAGCTTTGGATTCCATGACTTTTTCAGATTTAAGTCTGAGGGCATTTTGGGGATATCACGATTTTAAAGATTTTCTGTGCTTCAATTGCCTAAAATAATCTCAAATGCGATAATGTGTAGAATTCTAGGCTTGAAGACTTATATCATTACTCATCATTATAATCTCGAAAAAAAAGCTTACGCATGTTGGGCTACCCAGACATATGTATAATTGCAGGAGCTTTTGATTTTTTTTTCTTTTAGTAATTGAACGCCAGGCACGGGAGGAGGCTCTGGTTTCAGCCCAAATGAGAGGTTTTAATTCTTAACAACTCCGCTATAGATACTATTGCTTTTTTCAAGAACAAATACAAGAGTATACACCTTATTTTTCATTCAATACTAAAGTTGAGAAGTTACAAAGTACAGCTAGTTTATAGTAATTCACGAAGGAAATGCTAAGAGATTTTTACGAATATAGATTAAGAAAAGTAGCGAGGTTAAAGAATGAAAATAAAGTAATAAGGAAAGAACCAAACTTGCTAAAAGACTATATCTTTTGATAAAAAAATGAAGCAGAGGCAGAAACCTTCACATAAATGTATATAAAAAAGTAGGAGTTTTCTTCCAGCTTCTGAAACCAAATAAAACGAAAAATACTCGTTTATAAACATTATAATAACGATTTTCAAAACCACCTTTTTTTAGCTGATTTTCAATCAAAAGCAAAAAAGCTTTGAATCTTTAACAGAAGACGAAGGGTGTGTAAAGAAGCAGCTCAGATATGAATATAACAGGGCGTGCTCTTTGTGGTTCCCAACTTTTGCCACTTTCAAGAACATAAACATAAAAAAGAATCACAAAAGTAAAATCATTTTCTATTCAAAAAACTGAAACTGCTCAGAAACCATGGATCTTAATGTTTTTCTTTTGTAGACCAAGCTGCTGGGTTAAGAATTCCATCACCTTTAATCTTTGGTCCCCTTGCAATTGAATAACTTGACCGAAGTCTTCTTCCTTGACAATGTTACCGTTACAGGCGAAGTCCTTTTTTAAGACCTTTAATATCTTCTTTAGATCATACTCAGCAGGAACACCTTGAACAGTAGTTAAAGTTTTTCTTCCATTTCTTTGCTGAATACGGATATGAATGTAGTTAGTTGGTTGGGTTTCAGCGTCACCGGTATCGGCAAAAGGATCTATTAAAATAAATGTTAGTATAATCGTTTTCAAGAGACGTGAAGCCTTTTTTCAGCTTTCAAAATTGAAACAACCGGTATAGTATTTTAATTGAAATTAAATAACTTTACACTTACCAAATGATTTTAAATTTTCAATAGAACTCATATAATAGTTGTTGCACTAGAAATAATAACTGAAGGCTAATTAAAGAATCTGGAAACAGGAAAGGTTAAAAGATATTAGAACGTAAAAAGCAAGAAAGATGAGGTTCTGAATATTAACTTTTACTTCTTCGTATTTATGGAAAGCCTGATGATCTGTATCAACGTCGTTTTATCGCATTTTTCTCCATTAATAAATATCTGTGTACACGAGCGCATTACTTGTCAAAAAGTTAAATTACGTAATTAGTAACGTTAAACATTATAATTACAGGCAAGACTACAACATATACTATATAGAAGGATGTTTTTTGTTGCCTAAATAATGTGGAAATAAATTACTGGAAATAGGGTGTTGTGACATTCATTCATTCTTTGAAAATGTCATAACGTAGCATAAAAGAGGCTGAACTAACATGTATGACCCTGTAATATACTAAAAATTTCTCAATCACCTCCCTCGCAGAATTTGTGTGCGAGCAGAATGTGCGCTGGTTATATGCAAAATGGCACACTTGATTCAACCAGAAGAAAGTCGAACACAAATCAGAATTCGTAATTTGTGTGACTCGCTCGCTGTAATTCTCACGGGTTCAGAAAACCCAGATATCACCTCCCAACAAGCATACCTATCTGAGAGCGAGTCGAAAAAGCTACCAAGTTATTCTCCTAGTCATGTAACCTCTTAACTTTCTAGTCTCCCTTAATCATCTTTTCACTTTATTTTAATTCAGCTATTCATTTATAGTGAATTTACTTACTGTCCCATTTTAAACATTGGTATCTGTTTTAAAACTGGTAAATAATACCACGTTTATCAGCCACTTAATTTACTACTTAACACGTAAGTAAATCTCAAATAGGTCAGTTGTACTTATTTACCCCTCTTATTCAGTGCCAACGCTAACATTAGGCAGAGCGAACCTACTAACAAGCCTCTAGCTTTGCTTTAAAAATGTTTTCGGTTTCATCACGCACTGAATCAGACCTACAATCAAGTGTTAAAAAAGCATGTTTACCTGACGAAACAGCACCAAAAAGAAAGCATGTTCGGGGCTGTATTGTGTTTACTTGGGATCATAAATCTTCAAAAGCATTTTGGGAAGCAATTAAACTTCTTCCGATCCAATCAGATGAAGTTCAGCTATTCAAAGCGCTTATCCTTACCCATAAAGTCTTGCAAGAAGGTCATCCTTCTGCATTGATTGGGGGCTATAAAAACATTCCCTGGATTGAAAGTTTAGGTAGAGCTTTCCAAGGTGATGGGATAAAAAACTACGGTAGATTGATAAGAGAATATGTGAGTTACATCGTCAGAAAATTACACTTTCATCATGATCATCGTGGATTTAATGGAACATTTGAATACGAGGAATATGTTTCTTTAAGAGCTGTCAGTGATCCTAATGAAGGTTATGAAGCAATTTTAGACATGTTAACTTTACAAGATTCACTTGATGACTTTCAGAGAGTCATAATTGCATCTATTCGTCGTTCAAACAATTCTGAATGTATTGTTAGTGCTTTGGTTCCCTTGGTTGCTGAATCTTACGGTATTTATAAGTTTTTGATTTCCATGTTGCGAGCCCTACATAGAGCGGCCGAAGGTGAAGAATTCTTACAACCCTTAAGAGAAAGATTTGTTGATCAACATAAAAGGTTATACGAGTTCTATGCTGAATGCTCTTCCATTCGCTACTTAACAACGTTGATTACTATTCCCAGAATACCAATCCATCCGCCAAACTTAATTATTGAAGATTCTGACAGTGAAGGCTCTTCTATACCGCCACAAACCGGAAGCCCACCAGTGGAACAAACTTTTACCCCAACACCAGAGCCGATGATTTCCCAACCAACAGGTATGGTCAAAGATGCTTATGCTCAGCAGCAAAGAGACTATCAATTGGAACAACATCAAATGGAGCAACAACGTCAAGCGCAGTTGATACAACAGCAGCAGATGCAACAACAGCGGCAACAATATTGGGAGGAACAACAAAGACAACAAGCCGAAGCTCAAATGCTAGCTCAACAGCAATTGATATCCCAACAAAAGCAATCCCAAGCTCAAGGTAGGGTTGCTGATTTAGAAAGAGACATGTTGGCATTGAGAGGTCAATACGATAGGGATCAACTGATGTTAGAACAATACGATCAAAGAGTTAAGGCTCTTGAAACCGAATTGACTACAAATGCTCAATCTGCTCAGGAACAACTGATTTCTAAAGAGGAGCAAATAAACTATTTACAAGAGCAAGTATCATACTGGAAAAGTAAGTATGAATCATTGGCCAAGCTTTACAGTCAATTGAGACAGGAGCATTTAGCTTTATTGGCTAAGTTTAAGAAAATTCAGCAAAAGGCGTCATCTGCTCAAGAAGCGGTCGAAAAACGTGAAAAACTCGAAAAAGACGTTAAAGCCAAAAACCTTGAATTGGCAGAGTTAATCAGAGAAAGAGACAGAGCTAGATTAGACCTAGAAAGAGTAAGAGGAGGTTCAAAGAATGATACAGAGAAATTACAACTGGAAATTAGATCACTTGAGCAAAAACTAGCAACAACTGAAAGGGCTCAATCTTCAAATTTGTCATCAATATTTTCTCAACACAACAAAGAAGTGGAAGATTTAAAGTCACAACTCGAAAAATCAATGACCATTTCGAATCCAAAGAGGCTTTTAGACGTTGAAAATAAATTGGCAGATAAAGAAATGGAGTTGGAAGTTATTCAACAAGCTATGGAAGAAGCCATTTCTGACTTGGCAAATCAGCAGAAAGAAAATGAAGCAGCAATGAATCAGCACATTGATCAAGCTTTGGCGGAGCATTCAATTAAACTAGTCCAATTGATTGATGCAATTTTAAAGTCTGGTATTAGTAGGATTCAGGATTCCATTTTTGAATTAGATTCTCCCATGCAGGCTGGTAACTTGAATTCTTCTGCAGAATATTCCGCTACCCTGATTGAAAAGTCATCAGATTTGGCTACAGAATTTGCTGGCAGTTTCAACAACTTCATCGCAGATGGCCCAAACGGTGACCAAATTGCAGTTATTGAAACTATTACGTCTTTCACAACTTCAATAAGTGACATTTTATTGAACTGTAAAGGGTTGTCTAGATTAACCAATACTGATGACTTCCAAAATGATTTAATCGATACTGCTAGAGATGTGGCTGAAATTTCTCAGGTCTTCTTAGAATCTCTATTCAGTGAGAACATTAAATCTTTGGCTGATGAAGACAAAACGGATAAGGTTATCAATGGTAACATGGATGTTCAAAACATTTTGCAAACTTTGCTTCAATTAGTTGAAACTTTAAAGACGACTGGGTCTAAGATTAACTTGAATAAAACCAACATGGAAGTTAGTGATTTGGTTGATCAAGAAATGGCCAATGCTACAAAAGCAATCGATTTAGCTTCTAAACATTTGAGCTCTTTATTATCTAAGCCAAAGGATCCTTCAGTATCCGCTATTGATGTTAAGGTTAATGAGTCTATCTTAGCTTCAGCGCAAGCCATCATTGGTGCCATTAAATTGTTGATTCAAGCATCTATTGAATCTCAAGAAGAGATAGTTAATAATGGTAGAGGTTCAAAGTCTAAAACCTCATTCTATAAGAAGAACAATAAGTGGACAGAAGGCTTGATTTCAGCATCTAAGCAAATTGCGTACTCCACTGGTATTCTAATCAAGACTGCAGATGGTGTCTTGTGCGGCCAGAACACAAGTGAAGAATTAATTGTTGCTTCTAATGAGGTTGCAGCATCCACCGCACAATTAGTATCTTCTTCAAGGGTCAAATCGCAGTTAATGTCAAAAACACAGGACAAGTTAGAAGCCGCTTCAAAGAAAGTCAATTTAGCATGTAAGCAACTAGTCGCCAAAGTCAACGATTTGATTTCAACCAGGGAAGAGATCGACGAAGTTGACTACTCCAAATTATCTATCCATGAGAATAAGACTCTGGAAATGGAACAACAAGTTGAAATCCTAAAGCTGGAAAATTCTTTGATAAGCGCAAGAAAAAGACTAGGGGAAATTAGACAGTTTAGTTATAGAGAGGAAGATGATTACTAAAAATTTGGTCCAAAGAAACGTTAAAGGCTTCGTGTATTTTTTTTTTCGTCATTACATTAAGCAGTTATTTGAATGTATGTATTTGTTTGTGCTTTACTTATTTATATTTATGTATACTTTATTTGCATTGGCAGCAGTTAAGTTTGATTGAATTTATTGAAACAATATCCCTTTTCATATAAGCTTATTATGCCCCGACTAAAACGCTATGCAACTTCAAGCTTCCTTATCCAACACACAACGTGATAGTGAACAGTTGCCTTTATTTAAAGTGCAGGCCGGTGGCAGAATTACCTTAACAATGTGCGGTAGTCACTACATGAAAATACAATGATAAGAGACTAGCT
>BCKW01000014.1:26809-61052 GCA_001600755.1 Ogataea methanolica
CTCGTTGATATTATTAGAAGAAATTTCCCTGAGTTCAAATCAAGTTTGCCAGTTGGTGATCCCAACAAACCCGTTCAATCTATAGTTATCAACAATGCACAAAGTAGAAAGCTGTTAGGCTGGGAATTCAAGAGCCTTGAAACTTGCACTGTTGATGCAGTTAGACAAATCTTAGAAGCCRAAGCTCAGTGATTCAAAGATAGTTAAAGCTTAGTTTGTGCTTCGTTTCTTCGATGAAAACTTGGCATTTTCTATTGAAATCCTTTTTTTCCCAATCTCAATTTAATCTTTTTATTTCAATTTGTGCCCTATTAATGGGGATCTCTGTAGCTTTTTTATTTTTGCAAACATGCCAAGAATGCACACAATTCAAATCAATGTACATTCTCTAACAAGTTAAAAATTATCCTATACTATTAAAAATTATCCTATACTATAAAGCAGTGCTTACCCTCACTATATAAGAGATAGCGAACGGTAGCGGAGAAACATTCTACAACCAGATAAAGCCAAACCTTATTTTTTCTCCTCCACTTCTGTCTCCGAACGAAACCGCTRCGGCAAATGAACCACCACCAAGTTCAACATCTTCAGTCAGTCAGCAACGCGCCCTGAATCAAAGTCTAAAAAGATATCCAGCTCTTTAACCAAYGCTAATTTAAACAGTCCAAAGAGCATCAATTAATTTGAGTAGCCTCGTCGTCAWCTCATCATCCAGAAGTGGAAATATTCTTKGTGGACACYAGCTACTAAGYTGAACAATTGCAGCATGGCAAAGAGCTAGCCAGYCCAYATGCTGACACGACGCAAAAAAGCCTTACAGAACACGTAGTCTTCCAAATGAGGATCATATATATTCCACCACCACTTGGTAGTTCAAACTGCCTAGTCGCTTCTCTTGTACCGGCCATTCTTTCCGTAAGGTCCTATGGCATCTAATCAACAGCTTTGGCTTTGTGGTTCGATACTTCCGCAGAATTTTTCATTGTGAAAGAACTTTGGGGTAGTTGAATCATCAGTTCCTTTCAATTTTAGTCATTTCTGTCTTCATAACATCTTTAAATTGCGTTTCAAAGGTCTCTCATAGGTCTATAATAGGACTTATAGTATCTTCTTATGCTTATTACTTTCTACAAAGAATGAATAAGTAATATTTTTATCCGAGTTCTAATTTTATTGATTGGTAGTAAAGTGAAAAAGAAAAAGAAAGTTTTATATGAACATAACCACTAGCTAATCAAACTTGGAGTAATGGGTAACAATATTGTCTTAAATTCGGTTTGTATAGGTTTCCGATATCAGTGATTTTGCTAACTTCTTCGTCATTAAGTTCAAAACTAAAAGCTTCCAAGAATTCAGCTAGTCTAGATTCGGTAGAAGCTGTTGCGACAGGGAGGATTCCCTTGTGAATAACCCAGCGTAATATGACTGCAGTCTTTATCTTTCCGTATTTGGAGACTAACTCATCCAAGTACAAATCGAATTCCCTGCCTACGCCTTTGGCAAATCCACCCTTGTACAATGGACCCAAAGGAGAGTAAGCCTCAATCAAGATGTCATTCTGCTGACAGAACTCAACAGCACCAGGAGTTTGGTTTTGTGAAAATGCAATGTATTCAATTTGATTGGCAGAAATTGGCTCTGCACCTTCAATTTGCATTATCGTTTTCAAGTGTTCAACGGCGAAGTTAGAAACACCAATATTCTTTGCCTGGCCTTCCTTTTTAGATTGCTCCATGAAACTCCAAGCTTCAGTCAAATCAAATCCATATGTTTCTTTGTTTATGAAAGGTGTGTGTAATAAGAATAAATCAATGTATGGGGTATTTAGAGTTTCCAATGCCGCGAGGAGGTGCAAATAAGGAGTTGGCTTTGTTTGGATCTACCAGCAAAGTACTGATCAGTGATCCAGATATCAGCTCTTTCCAGCTTTGTTTGCTTGAGAGCTTCTGCAATTTCAATATAGGTATTATACAATTCGGCTGAATCAATGTGACTAATGCCACTGTCTAATGCTTTAACCCAAATGCTAACTGATTCTTTATCTATTTCATTCGAGCCACGTTTGACACAGTAGGTACCCGGACCGAATCCTAGGCTTGGAATGCCTGTTGATAATTTTGGAATTTGCGAGAACATAATTCACTGCCAAGTAATAATGGTGTATTATTGTGTTTCAGAGCAAATTGAATCGACTGATATAGTTGACTTGAAAAGAAACGCAAGCGAAATAGCTGTCTGCTGAAGAAATTTGAGGTTTGACCGCTATTAAAAACTGTATAAACGTCCTTGAAACAAGAGCTGGCACGTTACTTGATGCTCTTCCTATCTACTCAATAGAGAGGCAATCTAGATAGAAGTAAGGAGATACGCACGTATTCATAATAGACAAATGAGCGTAGATGAAGACGTCTACAAATATGGAGATTCCTTTTAGGACCTAGTAAGAAATAGAGAACAGTTATCTGGGAATATGATTTAATAAAAAGATCCCGAGGAGCTAATTGCGCAAAAAGAAGAGGGAATAGAAAATGAGATACATCAGGGGGGGAGGTACCTTGCAATTTACCGAAATAAATACATATCACCCAAGCCGTTCCCGAATACTCATTGACTTGCGGACCCCAGAAGCCGACAAGAGTTTTCGGGGGTTTCGGTTTTAGTTCCTAATGCGGGAATTGGCATATCCGTAATAATCCGCAGTTTCCGGTCCACTGACTGAGGAACTTTTCCTTCTAAAATGAAGTTTTGGGAACAGTTAGTTAACGAGCAAGACGGTTTGAGCTCACGTTGTCAGTTCAAGCTAAGCAATCATAATCTCCGAGTACCTTTTCTATGGTCATCTGTCTTAAACAAAGACTCTTCGTTCTTTTACTGCAATCGACTAGTTGCCTTTTCCCGACCATGCAGTGAAATGTTAATATCACTCAATACGATCCCGCCACGGCTTTAGCTCGCATGAAACAATACTCATTAGTGTATAAATTGCTAGATTATAAGCCATACCAAAGAAACCAACTAATCCAGATAGGACATCTAACACTGAAGCTACATGAAAAGGAACTTGATAACACATATTACCMCTGAATTGATTTCGGAAAGATGGGAAGGTATAGGCACCACAGAAAGTATTTTCGTTAGCCATAACTGCAGTAATAAAGCAATAAACTCTTTGACTTAAGTACTATGAACGAGGACACAATGCACCATTTCGGCCGCCAGGACCTTTGTGTATGAAAAAGAAACAAAAGTATAAAACGCTCAACAGACAACAGGAAGGCAAGGCTARTATTTATACAAAAGCCGGTAGAAGATARCAGGGAAAACGTGCTGGAAAGGGATGCCAGCACAGAACAGGGTGTCCAGGGACGTTGCTATTATTCCGTTGTGAGGAAAGCAAAATCTTCCGCTTTTTTTTAGTAGCATASTGCTGTTGAGTTTACTCAGACTCTACTAGTTACATATACTACAAATAATGTTTGGAGTAAACTCTAGCAGTACTGTTGGCTCACCAGTGTTCGATCACCGCTGTTCTATAATAGCTATATTTTAATACCCACAGATCAAACCATGCTTTCAATTATGACTGTAAATATGGCTTTTTCACTGCACTATACCTGAATTGAATCAATTCCATTGCGAGGAAAGCGTCTCAGCGTCAAATAAAGCTGTAATTGAATTGCAATTCAAATTCTTCTTCAGTGAGATAGATATATTTCTTCACGTTACTAAGCTGACTGCTTAGGTCATCACCATGGACTACTGGCGAGTTGCTAAGGACACAGCAGACTTTGCTACTTGCACCACAAATTGTATTGCATTTTCATATGATATAATCAATTATATAATATCCTGACATAATCAATATTCCCCAGGTAGGCTTCTAATGGGGCTGGCCTGTTTACAACCACGGCCTTCTGGGCGGTCTCAAATGATTTCCACGGCTGAAGAGTTTATTTATTCGCTTGGTGAGGTTTGGTACTTTGCAAGGAGGCTAGTAGTAGGCGTGTCAGCATACCCAGAGCTGGTTAACTGAGAATCAGCTGCCCCAAGGCTTTCGCCCTTAAGTTGAATGCTTTCCCAAGGGGGGGGAAGGCCTGTCTGCAACAGGCGCTCTCTGGGGACTTCAAGTGATTTTGCGGCGCGACAAAGTTCACTTACATGATGTGGTTGAGTGATTTACAGGGAGGAGCGCCTGGCTGGGGCCAGTTGCTTCAGGGCTACGCCCTTCAGGTGGGTGCTTTCCAGATGGCAGCGCGAGCGTGGCTGCCCCCGCTGGACCTTCCCGGGAGGCAGTCTCATTACCAAGGCTGTGCCGGGAAAGAGATGGGGACGACAAAAAGTAGGTTTGTGAGTATATCTCAGCAACCAGCGCAGCAAACTGCATCAGGACCACCACCCAAACAGATTAAGATGGTAGGAATGTATAACAGCACATAAAACTACAAAAAGCTGCCGAAGGCAGGCAAAAAAGTCTTACCAGAGAAAGGAGGCCGTGGCACCTGCGGTTCGCCAGGGAGGAAGCGGAAAGCTTAAAGGCTACCACTACACACTACCCCTCTTCTACTTCTACCCTACAACTCTACTGAATTCAGTTAATCGAACTTTTCCCCTTTTGGGCTTACAACAATTTTTTGCAGTGGAGGTTTGAGTCAGTTTTCCCCCTAAAAGTTTTGTATTGAAAAATATTTATCTACTTAATCCCGCTATTTTAAAGTGATCCATATGATCTATAGCCCATTCTTTTTGGCGGTGTGACTAGCCAAAATATCCATGAGCGCTGGAGATAGACAGTCATAGGTCTCCAATCCAACGCTGTGGAATTTGTCTCTTACAGCACCGATCTCGCTAGGATCAAATCCTTGCTCAATGATGGAGGAGACATATGCAGCAAATTGAGGCTCTTGCCAGCCCTTGGTATCAGATAGCTCTACATGAACAAAGTCAAGACCCTTGAACCCATGATCAACCYCAATGCGGCCRTAGAGATGGACTCCACAGTCTTTACAAGCATGACGCTGGATGACAGCATTACTGTTCACAACAGCCAGCTTGTCAGCGTTTGCAGTGACTGAAACATTTTCCTTTGGAATAACAGCAATAACAGAAAACAATGACCCTTTTGGCTTCCAACACTGGGAGCATCCACAAGCATGATTATGTTGAACATTACTGCTCAGKGTCACTTCCACCTTGTTGGAGGGACAGTGACAGTAGAGCTTTCCACCAGCAAAGTCGGCGGCGCCTTTAGTCAATCCATTGTCAATGAGGGGGTGTAGTGAGAACGACATCTTTGGTTATTTGCACTTAAATTTAATTGAGAGGTATTTAATTGAGAGGTCATAGGGTTATGGCCATGCTTTATATAGGGAATAAAACATTGGAACCTTCCTGTTCTGGCTCGGCAATGTTTACCAAGAGGGGATTTAGTAGCCTAAACGGGGAAAATTTTTCCGCCGATCGCGMGGGACCACCATAAATTATTACCTTACACATTAATTACTGCCGCAACTGCTTAACTTATTACAACCACAACTACATTCTATTTTCCACTACTATAAGAGCATCTCTTGTAATCTAGTTCTTCATCTGATTCTTWTTACTATCATGGAGCCACCAATGGCGCAACTCCTCGRGACCTGAGATAAGCTAATTACTTGTATACAGCAGCATGCCCTGTCTCATGGCTACGCTATTGCTACTAATGTATGGTAACGGTGGCGGGCAAGACCGGCTGTGTCAGGATATTATATAGTTTGTGGGGCAAGTCGCAAAGTCTGGGGTGTCCTTAGCAGCTCCCTGATTACTGCCTAAAAAAAAAAGTTAAACGTTGACCGCCAGCGGCATTGATCGCACTCAAGTTGTCTTCGGGCGAAAAGCTGAGTCACCAGGTCATCACGGAGTTTGTAGTGCTAACTTCTTCATCCGCCATCTGTCTCCAAATCTTGTGTCACCACCCTCTATTTGACTAGCTTATACACAAGATCTAGTTGAGGTTGTTAGGTGTTCGGGAAGGCCTCGTAGTAGCAGTATCAGTACAAATAACCTTAGCTAAAGGTATGTAGGGAAACAGTGGTTTGTAAGCATGTTTACAAATGCAATGCATGTTACTGTTGGACTAAAGCTAATTTCGACTGGATCTATATAAAGTGTTACTTATTTACAGCCGTAAATAGCATACTAAATGCTTACTGTTTCTACTGATTTGTTCGTATCCCAGGCCACTCAAGTGTCAAGATAGTCAATAATTAAGGGGAATACAAGGGAGACGGTTGGTATGATTATTGCAGGGGTTTGTTTTCTGAGGGGAGGGAGTAGCCTTTAGGCTGTGCGGATTCTGGCTTTTTGGGACGGTGGGGTTGCGATTGTGGTGGTCTGATGGCTATTGCTAGAGTAGCAGGAGAATTCTGTGACTTTAGCGTTATACGATTCTTATGACTGTGATGACATAATCGCCTGTTAGTTAATTTAATGCTTAACATCTGTATTTATTTTCTCTCAGAGAAGGGAAGAGAAGAGCAGTGAAGAAGCGAGGAATTCTACATAAAAAGCAACTTCTTTCCATTCAAATACATAACTAGGGAGCTAGTCCACTATTTATATACACTCTCTGAATATGTTGGGATTTTACATAAACCATAATAGTATAATTTGTTGGACAAGTTCAAAGAATTTCCAATAAAAGTGTAATTTTCACATGCATTTCAACCCGGAGAATAAAATTTTAAGAAATCCGATTGGATAGCGTAGAATCTTCGCTCATATTGTGTTATAATAATTGCAATTACCCAACAAAACTTGCATTGGTTAGTCATCGCATTTCGTACTATTAGCTGAAAGTAGGGTAATTGAGCGGTTTGAATGGCTCTGTAAATCTAACCTCTTTATCTGAAATGTATATTAGATCCGACATGATGCATTTGGAGGTTCTGAGAGGTACCGCATTGAATTTCTGTGTGGAAATAGATGAGTTGTTGTACCAGAAGAGGGAAAATGGGCAAGTGGTGGCAATAGTTAATTATGAGAAATATGGTGGATATTGGCCCGGCGTAGTGACATCGTCACCTTAAAATTGCGTTAGGGGATAATGAGCCAGGCACGACCAGCCAACTAATTTAGAAGTCGTCTAAAACTGGGGAACATTTGTTGTTCCTTTGATAGTTATACGAAACTGATTGAATAAAAAGTTTATATTCTTCTTGATGATCCTTCTGTCTAATTGATAGAATAGGAATYTAGATAGAAATATGGAAATACACAAAATATATGTRATAAAATCAAAAGRGGAACAATTCAAAGGATTCAGCAATCAAAAGGGATGAGTGATTCTGGGTAATAAATGAGCAATAAATTAGTAATAAATTAGTAACAAGTTAGTRATAAATTAGTAATAAATTAGCAACAAATGAACAATARTAAAAGCTAAAAGATAAAACAAAAGGTAGGAGATAAGCAGTAAAGTCCGAAAGTAATCAGGTGACTAGAGTAAGGATGAGAATGAASGAYWGATTCYTTACAGCTMCAYAAGTAGATGARCTGTTGACGGTCAGATRRTGCCTTGGTCCATGGTTTCATATATATAGACCCTCTTCGTCTCCTTTTGTTCGCTTGTTTCACACTCAACTGTTTCTGATTTTACCTTTTTTCCCCTGCTTGATTCCCCCATTGAATCAGATCAAGTGTTTTCATAGAACCCACTTTTATTTATTTTAGTTGCACAAAATGGCCATTAACGTTGGTATTAACGGTTTCGGGAGAATCGGCAGATTAGTCTTGAGAGTTGCCTTATCGAGAAAAGACATCAACGTCGTTGCTGTCAACGATCCTTTCATTGCTCCTGATTACGCTGCTTACATGTTCAAGTACGATTCCACTCACGGTAAGTACACTGGTGAAGTTTCAAGTGATGGTAAATACTTAATCATTGATGGTAAGAAGATTGAAGTTTTCCAAGAAAGAGATCCAGCCAACATCCCATGGGGGAAAGAAGGTGTTCAGTACGTTATTGAATCCACTGGCGTTTTCACCACCTTGGCTGGTGCTCAAAAGCACATTGATGCTGGTGCGGAAAAGGTTATCATCACTGCTCCATCTTCTGATGCTCCAATGTTTGTTGTTGGTGTTAACGAAAAGGAATACACTCCTGACTTGAAGATTGTTTCAAATGCCTCATGTACCACCAACTGCGTGGCTACATTAGCTAAAGTTGTTGACGATAACTTTGGAATTGAATCTGGGTTAATGACCGCTGTTCACGCCATTACTGCTTCCCAAAAGAYCGTCGATGGTCCCTCCCACAAGGACTGGAGAGGTGGTAGAACCGCTTCCGGCAACATTATCCCATCATCAACTGGTGCTGCTAAGGCTGTTGGTAAGGTTTTGCCAGCTTTAGCTGGCAAGCTAACCGGTATGTCTATAAGGGTTCCTACTACTGATGTTTCCGTTGCTGATTTAACCGTTAACTTAAAGACTGCTACCACCTACCAGGAAATTTGCGCTGCTATAAAGAAGGCTTCTGAAGGTGAATTAAAGGGTATTTTAGGTTACACTGAAGATGCCGTTGTTTCAACCGACTTCTTAACCGATAGCAGATCGTCTATCTTCGATGCCAAAGCTGGTATCTTATTAACCCCAACCTTCGTTAAGCTAATCTCTTGGTACGATAACGAATACGGTTATTCCACCAGAGTTGTTGACTTGCTACAACATGTTGCTTCCGCCTAAATCTTCCAACCTAAATTGCGAAATATAAGCAAGCAAAAATTATATGTATATTTGCCTTCCATTGCATAAGTATATCTTTCCTGGGAAATGACAAAAATATGTTCTTTTTGAAACACTTAAGTTTTATTTTTGCCCTTAGTACAAGGCATCCATTTACAGTTGCTGCTTACAGCCCTGAAGGCTATTGCATCAGCCCAATGGAAACAAGTATAGCATACTGATTTAAGAGTTTAATTATCTGTAATATTCAAGTACTTACATGCGTAGAACCTCCAAATATCAGCACGAAAATCCATCATCCAACAATCAAAGATGTGGAGCAGGCCAAGCAAGATGATATTTTCTCGGTGGTGGCGGTTTCAATTTCTGAGGTGCGTTATTTTGTGGCTTGTACCTTGCAGGCTAAACCTTCGCCAGCAGTTCCAGTGGTCTCTTCGACGAACAACAGGCTGAAATTCGGCTGTTTCAGCATGGCTTGTTTTTCCTCCATGGGACTAGCGTAGATTTATCCCCCCAGAAAGTTTCTCTTCTTGAATATCTCTGGTACCGACCACTAACTAGATTATAGATTACTGCGACATGTTAAAGCATTGTCGGGGTCTTTAAGCATGCTCAACCAACAGGTTGCCTGAAGAGCTGCGTACTAACCTGGAACAGGGTTCACAGAAAGAGGGCAACCCAGAAAAAACACTATTTGTTAACCCTTATAGTGAAGAGTGGGGGTACAAAATCTTTGACCCGTACTCCACTACGACAGTTTTGATAAACACTTGCAGATTACCTAATTTGGTATGTACAATTTCTAGGCATGGGATAAGTATAGCTTTTAATCCGGAAGGTTCGGATAAATACTGTGCTGTGTGCCAGGCAAATGCGTCCCACTGGAGAAAAAGGTAAAGCCGACTAACCGAAGACCCACCTACAATAAATTTACCGAGCCACCGAAAAACTCACGTTACTCAATATATGAGTAATGTACTACTATAACTATGTGTGGAATAGAATTGTATTGTATAGTGGCTCAGCTTTCTTCCTGGTATACGGTCGACTTTAGCCTAAACACTTGTTGGTTCAGTGAATACAGCCTGATTAGACTAAAAGGTAGAAGGACTATAAAGGTGTACATACGGAAATCCTACTCCCCACTTAAATAGACAAAACCCCTCTAAGTGTTGTTTCGACGTAAAGCTTTGTTTACTGACAAGCCTTTGCACCGATCATTCATCCAGTGTGTTTCATAATTATCCTCAATGGTAAAATAGGTGAACTCTATTACAATATGCCGATATATTGGTTTATGAGCGTTTTCAGCTATTTGGGATCTGAAACAGTCTTAACTATGTGTTTGCGGTTGAAAATGGGACACATTGTTAATAGGGGACTACGTGGTGTTGTTGTTGGAATCTTCAGCACCATAAGCTGCAGCAGCCCTTGCCCTAAAAAACAGTCTCCTTTCTTCCAAGTCAGTTAGAGCGGGATTCGACGAAGCTGGTAAAGGAGCATAAATCCTCATACCAGCTGTATATTCAGCTATCTGCTGAGTGTAAGTAGCTCCTTTGAACTCAAATGTCACAGCGGTTGGAAGCTCAGTTGCTTGCACACCCATCAGCAATAATGTTAGTGGTGCCAAAAATCTCATCAGAACTGGTCAGAATTAAACGGTGTAATTGAGCGCTAATATAGTATAAGAAGGGTAAAATATCAACGTGGGAGAAGTGGTTGCTTTCTAGACAAAATTCTAGCTTTTCTAATGAATAATCTCACATTCTCTATTAAACGGTACTTGTTCCCAAGACAAAGGAAGAACGAGCTGATGTAAATTGCCAAACATGTAAAATGCCTCGTTCTGCACATGGGTCGGGTCGGTCGCTCAAAAAGATCCAAAAGTGCTATGATTACGTCATCGCGAGGGAGCTTAGGTAATCGCGTAGTCTGCTGAGATATCCGCATGGCTTAATTAACCCTAGCGTCCGTTTGTGGAAACAGGCCGAAATTGTGAAGATAAGCAATTTAAATTGCTGGGGTAACAACGACAACACTTGGACGTCTGTTTTTCATTCTTCCATAGATATCGAGGACCAGACAAAAAGGGGCCATGTTAAACCACGATAGGAATGAAATCCTAAACAACAAACGTGGTATTCATGTGTCCACAGCTTGCAATAGATGTCGGACCAAGAAAAGAAAATGTGATGAGAGTCGGCCATGCAAAAACTGTCTTAAACATGGTGCTGAATGTAAAGASCCAGATCTCGTTGATGGCCGAACAAAAAAATATAAAGTTACCTATGTTGAAAACTTGGAACATCGACTTGCATTAGCTGAGAAGTTTAATAAAAAAATGCTTTCAACGTTTAAATTTTTCAGTAATAAAGTGGATTCAGAATATAAGCCATTGATACAAGTTCTCATAACCTCAATAACCAATAATGCTTCAGGACCAAACAAGAATGAAATGGAATCAAATTCACCTCACGACGATAAACCAACTCAGCTTACCAAAAATTTAGAAACAGAAACAGTTACAAAATCAGAGACAGATACTTTTCCATTAACAGTTTCCAAATCAGATTCCGGTGGTATATCGGTTTTTGGACCAACAAGTGCCTATGATAATATAGTTGATGTCGCCCCATCTCACAATCTATTAACAGCTCCAACAGCGACGGATTTGAATTATGTCTTGCTAAATACCCCTTCATTATTGGAGGCTATCTCTAATTTTTTCACTTATCTTTATCCGGATATCAGTCTTTACGTTCATAGAGAATCATTTTTAGCTGATTTTTTCAATTCAACCATTAAAAGCTCTTCATGCTCAGAGGAATTAATATACGCCATTGCTGGATTAGGATCTCTCGTATCGGATAATGAATCTACAAGAAGCAATTCGGAGGAACTTTATCGAATTGCAAAAGAAAAAATGATTGCAAAGTTAGATAAACCTCATATAACTTCAGTTCAAACTTTTTTGTGTTTATCATTGTACGATATTGGCAACGGTAGAACATCATCGGGATGGATGCTATCAGGGATGGCCTATCGTATGGGAGTTGATCTTGGGTTTCAATTAAATCCAGAAAATTGGTTTACGGGTGATAAGATAGTTTCAAATGCTGAAATATCGTTGAGGGCAAGAATCTATTGGGGCTGTTTCTTTTTCGATAGGTTTACGAGCTTAATGCTGGGGAGGCCAACAGCTTTGAAAGTCTCTGATGCCACCATACCAGGCTCAGCTGACTTACCAAATCTACCGTTGGGTTCAATTAAAGACTATATTTATCATAGTCCAAGTATCAACAGAAGTGTTTCGAAGACGTTACAATCTTTGATTGAATTAAC
Organism: Ogataea methanolica; assembly: GCA_001600755.1. Lineage (NCBI taxonomy): Eukaryota > Fungi > Ascomycota > Pichiomycetes > Pichiales > Pichiaceae > Ogataea > Ogataea methanolica. Next base: position 38,876 of record BCKW01000014.1, read on the forward strand.
TAAAATATTAGATAGAATAGTGGCGGGAGTTTTTGGTAATACCAAAGGAAACGATGATGTTTTTAAAAMCTTAAAAAATTCAAGATTGGAACAGCTAAATATCTTCAATTCAGAATTGATTAAATGGAGRAATGATTTACCATCGGATATGGCTTGGACAATTACTGATCTTAAAACAAACTTTCATAATCCAACAGTTTATGGCGTGCCATAYTTCTATTATYTGATTGTTTTATGTTTGAATAGACCTTTTATATCGGATTCCAATCTACCTCCAGATAGATCAAGATTCGATTCTTCCAAGATTTGCTTTGATATAATCCGRGATTTGAAATGTGGCATTGAAGCGTTTGATGCTTATCATGGSGGCTTGAAAAAAGYATCAATCCTGGTTGTTTATTCAGCRATTTTAAGTTTAAGCATTGTATTATTATCTCATACTCCCAAAAGTTCACCGAAATCTGCAATGAAGAAACATTTGCAATTTTTTTTGCTAGTTTTGGTTAAATGCTCTTCCACTTGGAATTTGGCCAAAAAGTCTTTCAAAATGGTTTGTTCTCGGATTAAAAAATTGTGGGGAGATGAATATTTGAATTGTTTGGTTGACCAAGCTGAAATGAGCTCAGTGTTCRAAGTTCCTGCACSAGGAAAGTTTGATATTAATCAAATCAATACCTCTACCCCTGATCCAAATTTTGAAGATTTTATGGGTGGCCCTCCTGTTCTCGTTTCGGCAGATTTGAATAATTTTAATTGGGAATCGCTGTTCCCGGATTTATACCCTTTAGAGAATTAATGATGTTCATAGATTTAGATGTAGACAATAGATATTTTTTACGAATGATATACAAAGTGTAATATTATTATCAATGCTTTAATTAGTGGYTGTATTTTTTTATTGCTTTAGCGTAARTTCAAARCAKATACAGTAAGAATGAGACGAATTAAGAAGCACAKAAATRCAAYTCAGTTTGGCTTTTATTATGGGCRGGGTAACAAAGAAAAAAAGCGATAATARTTTATTATAAATTAGTTAGTTGGGATACCTTTTTCAAGACCGGTTTTAACAATAGCAACAAGCTTGTCAACATCTTCCTTGTTRTTATATAGACCTAAAGARCATCTAACACCACATCTGTATTGGGAAACAATAACGTTTTTGGACGCGAAGTATTCACCCCACTTTGCATTGGTGAATGGGATGATGTTACTGTGGGTTGATCTTAAACCTGGGGTATCCGGGCCCGCAATGGTAACACCAATCTTGGAYAACTCTGTTCTCAAATATTGCCCTAGGTCTTCAAGATATGATTGAACGTTTTCAACACCAACTGACTCGATGAAAGTCAAATATTCTTTCAAAGCTAAACATTGCAATAAAGGCTTGTTTAGATGCTCGTATCTACGAGGAGTTGCGAAAAYTTCGAAAGAAGAATCAACTTTCAATGTTGATGCCAAGTTACTAACTGAACCACCACAAACMACAGGCGGTAAGTCTTTTAAAGTCTTTAAARCACCAGGGGCAATGTAAAGGATYCCTAAACCCGTTGGACACGCTAAACCTTTGTGGATGCCAAAAGCCATAGCGGAAACGTTCAAGTCCTTAACGTCAACTTTACCAAAACCAACTTCTTGGGTGGCGTCAACCAAAACATGGATACCTCTTGGACGGTATTCGGCACAAATGCCTTTAATATCGTTTCTTAAACCAGARTGGAACATGATCGATGAAATACCAATAGCTCTGGTGTTTGCATCAACAAATGGGGCAAATGTCTTAGCATTGAATGGGRCAAGTCTGGATTCATCAGTAGGAACAAYTCTGATTTCTAAGCCTTGGTCAGCTAAACTTAACCAGCCTAAACTTTGATTTGGATGCTCACCTTCTAAGATGACAACGTTATCACCGGTTTTCYAGTCGACAGAYTTTTGAAATAAGTTGCAACCTTCGGTGGTATCTCTAGTGAAAACAATGTCYTCAGAATCAGCGTTTAAATAAGAAGCAACCTTGGCTCTGGTGCCTTCACATCTTTCAATCCATTCTGGCTTTGGGTGAGCTTGGTATAAACCTTCTTTTACATACGATTCAATTGAGTCAGAGACAATCTTGTTCATAGGAGCTTGATAAGAAGAGTTGAAGTAAACCAGATCTTTGTTTTCGGCAACAAGAGGAACTTTTTCACGAAAGGCTTTGATAATGTTGGCAGATGTTTCGATAGTCATTGTATGCTTTCTTTTGGTATGTGTATTTATAGTTAATGAGAAGAAGTTAAAAATATCCTGTTATTGATCTTTGGTAAAGTTTATTAAATGGTAATGGAATCATTCTCTTTTTATGTTTTTGAATCTACATTCCAAGCTAATTGATTAAAATAAGAGACAAATGGTTCTCCGAATGAAACGGAAGAAAATACATGATTGTGGATCCTGATTCAACCGTGGCCAACCAAAAATTGAAATCGCTAATCTTCCATTATATTTGATGGTGACAGTAAGCTATCTTGACGTGAGGTAATAATAAGAAGGTACTAAATCTGGTCTGATTATGGGATTCCCAGGCACGGGGATTTTCCAAATGGGTCTAAAAATATGAATGAGACAAAGGGATTTACAATTCCACCAAGATGAGGCCCCATCTATAATTTATTACCAAGGATTCATAGAGCCGCAACCGATACGATGATTTCAACTTTTCTGAATTAGGATACGGGTGATATGATATGACAGGCGGTTGGCATCAGGGTTTTAACTAAAGCAACATCTGCGGATAATTGCGAACAAAGACCACCAAAAGATTCATATAAATCTAAACTATCCAAGATTCCAGTGTAAGCAAACGGGTATTATCTACACAGCTTCGGATGAATCTTTGAAGTATTTCCATCTAAAAACCGTTTCAGCAAGCATGCAGATTATGATTATTTTTCTTCCTTGTCCGAGATCTTTAACAAATCGTTTATGTAGATACGATTAAATCGTAGATGAGAAAAACGAGGAGGAGGAGGAGAAGAGTGAGTCGTGTACAGAAGAGAACAAAGAAAAAAGAGAAGAACGCGGCTTATTAAAAGATCAAAAAGAAACGAGCAGATAAGATAGAAAAAAAAAGAAGAAGAATCGATGGAATTATAATTCCACCCCGAGGAAACTTATATAGAGATTGATCTTGACTCGAGGCAATGGAAAAAAAAAAGGATAGACGTTTAATTGCTTGAACGAATGGTTTTGATGTGAATGGCCTGATCTGACTTGTGTAGATCTTTGAACCGATAAGATGGGACGCTATATTGTCTAATCATCTCCCTTCTTATCTTTGCTTATAGTCTATCTTATCTTCAACCTTATCGAGGCTTACTCGAATAGAATAAATTGAGAAAACAAAACATTAGATTTTTGTAAAAATCCAAAACGCATCAGACCCTGACAGCTGGTCTTTTCTTGAATAAATAGAATCCAAAAACCGAAAAAACCAATTTATGTATATTCACGTAATTTTCTAATTTTCTTTCTTGAATGAGAAAAGAAGAATCGTTCAGGTAATACATATATACACAAACTGAATCAAGAATGCTGTCTGAAAAATTGACATCTGTCATCAGCACAAGAGCTCTTAGCGACTCTGAAGAACAACTACATCCAAACAGATCCAAGGTCTTATACGAAGATGGTAATGAAGTCCAGGAAGAGGAGCTTTTAGCAAGAGATTTCAAATTTAGACATGTCAATATGATTGCCATTGCTGGTGCCATTGGGTCCGGTTTAATTATTGGTTCGGGGACTGGTTTGAAAAGAGGAGGGCCAGGGAGCTTGTTCATTGGTTACTCATTCTCGGGTGTTTTATTGATGATTGTCTTATTATCTTTAGGGGAAATGGCTGCCTTTTCTCCAATGGATAAAGCTTTTTCAGGCTATTGTTCAAGATACGTTGATAGATCTYTAGGCTTCGCTGCTGGCTGGAACTATTTCTTGAAGTATGCYATCGTTTTCGCYGCCAATTTAAGTGCTTTAGGYGTTATTGTTCAATATTGGAGACAAGATTTAAATGTAGGCATTTTTGTTGCTGTTTTCTTAGTTGCCGTTTTGTTTGCCAATTGGTGGAGTGTCGAAGTTTACGGCGAAATGGAATTTTGGTTTGCTTCAACTAAATTGGTTGCTTTATTGATTTGTTTCATCACTTGTTTAGTTATAACCTGTGGTGGTGGTCCATCACGTAAGACCATTGGTTTCCAATATTGGAATGAAAGCGCTTTCCTGCCATATTTACTCCCGGGCTCCACTGGTAAATTCTTAGGTTGGTGGGCYTGTGTTATCCAATCATGTTTTTCATACGTTGGCTCTGAAGCTGTAGGTGTTGTCTTTGGTGARACTCCAGACCCAAAGAAGAACATTCCAAAGGCCTCAAGGCAAGTTATTTTTAGAATTTGYTTCTTCTACATCTTTGGTGTCTTTATCTTAGGTTTAGCTGTCGGCCCAGAAAATTCTCTGCTTGTCACTGCTTCTGGAAGCAACGCTTCTGCTTCTCCTTACGTCATTGCYTTCAAAAGTGCCAACATTAAAGTATTACCAGATTTCATCAATGCTTGTTTGCTAGTCTTTGTTGGTTCCTCTGCCAACACAGATATCTACTTAGGTTCTAGAACACTTTATGGTTTAGCTAAAGATGGATTTGCTCCAAGTTTCTTCACCAAGAAGAACAGGTACGGTAACCCATACCTCGCATCTCTGTTCACCGGTATGTGGGGATTACTGGCCTTCATGAACACTGCAGAGTCTGCTGCTACCATTTTCTCTTATTTCTCGTCTGCGGTTACTGTCTTTGGTATCTTGAACTGGTTAAACATTATGATCGCTTATATCAGTTTCCACAGAGCTACGGTTGCTCAAAATGTTGTCAGAGCTGATGTTCCGTTCAGAATGTGGGGTCAGCCATACGTTTCCTACATTGCCGGTTTCTTCATTGCCGTTATTGCCTTCTTCAATGGTTATAACGCTTTCGTTGGCGGATTCAAATACAAGCTGTTTATTACAACCTACATTGGTATCGCATGGTACTTGCTCATGATCTTTGGTCACAAACTCGTCTATAAGACCAAAAGAGTCAAGCCGGAAGAGGCAATCTTATTCAACTATGTGGAAACGGTTATCAAGGATGTTTGATTGGAATATTGGGCATTTCACGTAATGAATCATTTTATGTTATAATTTGCATTTTATTTTKAATTCCTCTCTCTTCCATTGTTATKYTCTTTTCCCCACCCTCTTCTGTTTATAACGAATATGTATTTCACRTCTTGTTTTCATCKATCCCCTCTCCCCACATCCTTGCCCGACTTGAAGCATCAGCAACCAGAGTATGATGATTTTCAATTTATTGTCTATACTAATTTACATAGATTTTCTCTGTAGAATAAATCATCCCTACCCATCAAAACTTCGTTATTAGTAAAAGACAGTCTCTTATTTAGCTTATCATATTTCTGAAAACGGCAGGAAATGAATCCCGGTCATAAATGAAGACACTCCTTTATCATCATTTGAGACCGTACCATCTAACTTCTTTTACGAGAATTTCGGACACAAGACCTTTACTATCATTCTTTTGACTTGGGCGATTGGCTAAAAATGGGCTCAGTACACGCTTCGGAGTTGTTACTGTATGCAGGGACCACCTCGCTAGGTATCTCGGTGCACATCACTTTTGACAGTGCATACTGCATAGTCTTCACGGGACCACCTCAACTTCGTTCCATGATGTCCAGTATTTGGTTTATTTCTCTACCACTTGGTTTTTGTACTGTAGTATCGCTGGATTCTTCATTGTTTCCCCAAAGAAATTAAACTGAATAACTCACCAACCAAACAAATTAGTCAACTTCCAATTAGGAAAAATGATGTACTCGTAATTAGCCTGCGATCCGGCAAAGAAATGTGTCTCAGAATATCTTTCACGAAGAAAATTCTGCCGTAATCTGTCAAGGTTGGATGGCATTACTGAACTTAGAAATGAAATGAATGTGAAATGAATTGGTGAATCGATAAAAGTAAATAATATGTTAATAACATGTACTATATATTCACCCTCTTCGTACATATCGGTTATATCTGAAGACCAGTCAATGGAATTAGAAACGTTTATTCCAAACACCTCTGTGCAGTTCTTGTAAACAACTACCAGACCTTCACTCTGGACTGCAAGTTACTCCTTTTTTAAATTCCGCAGATTGTGTGGTTTGCAAGAACAATGGTGGTATGATTCTACCCTCTTATAGATCCAAGGCCTACCAATTCATATCTTCGAATAGCTCTAGTTGCATGCAAAAATACGCTGTCTTTTCAGTCTTCCTCGTGATTTTTGGAAACGGCCATTTCTTATTATGCAAGCATTCAGTTTTATTCCGATATCCATCAGCGCCTTTGGCTGCCAATTAAGATGGTCCGTTACTTTCCAAATGGTTTACTAGATGTATATTGATTTTATATTGGAATTCGAAAAAGGCAACATATAGAAAAAAGGACAGGTCTCCTTTAAAAAGCAGGGTACAGACTACGTACTAATCCTCAATAACTAGGCTTTCGCTTTCTAAGATCTGCTTAACAGCATCCACAGTGGAAGTTTCAAGGTCAATGAAGTCCCAACCTAACAGCTTTCTAGTCTTTTCATTGTTGACAACTAGAGATGGGAAGGACTTGTCTGGATCAGCAACTGGTAATCTTGATTTCAACTCAGGGAAATTTCTTCTAATAATATCAGCAATCATTTGATTAGTGAACTTACAATTGTTTAGAATGAGTCTTTGCCCTTTGATATTCTTATCTTCAAAGGCAGCAATATGAGCTTTGGCAACATCTCTAACGTCGATACAAGTCCACACACCAATATCAGCAACGACACTATCTGGAGTCAACTTCAAAAGTCCACCAATAGTATTAGCAGCGGTGTTCGAAGCACCCTTAACCTCAAAAGGCTGTGGACCCAAGCAATAAGTTGGTAGAATGGTATTGACGACAAAATTTGGCTTTTCAGCTTCAGCAAAATCCCAAACTGCACGTTCGGCAAAGGTCTTCGAACCCTCGTATCCGCAACCAGGTTCGTTTTTGGCTTGCTCCCAAGTAACGGGATTCCAAGTGCTTTCATCAACAATTAATTTAGGGTTACTAAAATCTACCATTCCGGCCATTGCAGCGCCTGTTGAGGTATAAACGAAGTTTGTAACTTGTGGGGCGTACTTCTTAATAGTGTTCAAAACATTTTTGGTACCAGAAACGGCAGGGATTAAAAGATCCTCCTCGGGATTCTTGCTATAAATGTTGACTGGAGATGCAGTGTGTAAGAAAACAGTAACTTCAGGATGATTCTGTAGAGCCTTGTAGAACGCATCTTCCTTAACATAGTCAGGGATCACTTCGTACGCAAACTGATTTTCATAGTTTTTAAATAGCTTCTTCAATTGTTCACCCTTTTCAGCGGATCTAATTGAACCGACGACATTGTAACCCTTTTCAAATAATTGTTTGATGATGTTTTGAGCAACGAACCCGTTGGCACCAGAGACGAAAACCGTTGTTGGAGTGAATGACATTGCTAGTTCTTGTTGCTTGGTTACTGATTTCTGTTTAGTGTATAGTTATTTGGTTAAAAATAGGTATAATCGACACACACCCAGTCTAAGTCAGATCAGTGGATATATTATCCTGAATTTATAGTACAATGTTCGTTGGTGTTCGTCTTCAATTACTTCTTATCTCCTATCCCGGGTTTTACTTCTTATCTCCTATATATTCCAAATTCCTATTGTCTACCTCATTCTTTCTCATTCTATCTCACAACAAGGATCCAGAAAGGTGCCCAACTATATCGTTGTCACTTCTTTCTTACTATAAATCGTTTTGTGTATTCCTTTACCCCCGTTTTTATAGTCAGTGGATCGCTTTAAAAGATTTCCGGTTTCAGCAGAATGTTAACGATAGAACGGAAACTGCGGTGGTTGAACTTGAATTTCTAGTCACCGCCTTCAAATAATAGTCAAACCTTAAAATTCGCGTAGGCCCTGAGAGTTTCCAGATTTGACTGTTATTTGAAGGCGGTGACTAGAAATTCAAGTTCAACCACCGCAGTTTCCGTTCTATCGTTAACATACTACGAATTGACTGCTGAAACCGGAAATCTTTTAAAGCGATCCACTGGCTATATAGTAATTCATACCTAGTAACCAAAAACTACTTATATAAAGCACAAAATAGCAGCTTCAGAAATAGAGTACCACCCCCCTCGATATATATTACAATTAAGTTCAACATTGGTAATAACAACAGTACACTGGGATTATCCTCTGTATAAATAATAACACAGAATACATTGAAAACGTAGTAACTTAGTAAAAGTTCACGACAAGTACCACCGGCTCAACCATTTGCAAGCCGTTGGGGAACTTGGGAAATACGGCAATAAGAGAGAAGCCGGCAATAGAAAACGGGAATAGGAGATAAGTGGGACCGGCGATAAGCTGAATTCGGCGATAAGCGGGAGTAGAAGAGAAAGTGAGAAAGAGATAGGGGCCTAGGACGATTTAGTTTCTCTTGAAAAGAACTTTTATCCAATTTGTAGTTTGAAGCATATTACGGGTATACCTTTGAGGTTGAGGTATAAGTTTCATCGGAATTCAAACACGGTGGTAACTTATGACGGCACCAATGGAAATTGCTCTATAAAAACAGGATGATATATCTCCATATTCTGTTCAGTTCATTCGCTTTAAATCACAACTGAAGTAATTCTTATTATGATCTAGAATCACAATAACAAAAGCTACTAGAAATGACAATCAAGCCATCAGCAGTTTTCATCACTGGTGCCAACGGGTTCATTGCCCAGCACATCATTAAACAATTACTTGAAAAAGGTTACAATGTTGTCGGATCGGTTAGATCCACTGAGAAAGGTGAACAACTGAAGAAACTAGTGAAAAGCTATGAAGATCAGTTCACTTACGAAGTCATTCCTGACATGGTTAAAGAAGATGCCTTCTACAATGTACTACAGAACCATCCAGAAGTCACTGCTTTCTTACACACTGCATCCCCAGTTACCCCTGATAGGAAAAACGCCGAAAAGGAGATTCTAATTCCTGCTGTTTCTGGAACCAAAAACGCTTTGAGTGCAATCAAGAAATACGCACCACAAGTGACAAACTTCGTTTTCACTTCATCTGCCGCTGCAATTGCTGGGACTGCAGATTTCGCCAATCCTCATTTGAATGTTGACGAAACTACTTGGAATCCCGTCACTTGGGATCAAGCCAAAAATGAACCTGTTTACGGATATGTTGGTTCCAAAAAGTTTGCTGAGCGGGCAGTTTGGGACTTTGTTGAAGCTGAAAAGCCAAATTTTGTTGTCAATACCATTCTACCAACCTTTTGTTTCGGCCCACAAGCTTTTGTGGTTAAGGATACTTTCAATCGCTCTACTGGCGTCACTGCTCAGCTTTTGAAGTTGACTCCAGACAGTGAAATTCCTAAATTAATTGGTCCTTTTATCGACGTCAGAGATGTTGCCARAGCTCATATTGCTGCCTTTGAAGATAAGAATATCAAAGGGCAAAGACTCMTTCTAAACAATTCTACTTTCACTAATCAAATGCTCGTTGATATTATTAGAAGAAATTTCCCTGAGTTCAAATCAAGTTTACCAGTTGGTAATGCCAATAAACCCCTTCARTCTATGGTTGTTAACGATGAAAAAAGTAGAAAGTTGCTAGGCTGGGAATATAAGAGTCTTGAAACGTGCACTGTTGATGCTGTTAAACAAATCTTGGAAGCTAAAGCTCAATGATTCAAAGATCATTAAAGCTTAGTTTGTGATCCGTTTCTTCAACGAAAGCTTGGCCTTTTCTATTGCAATGCTTCTTTTCTGAATATCAATATAACCTTCTCATTTCAGTTCCCTAGTAATGGGATTTCTATAGCTTTTCGCCTTTTGTAAACGAACGGGAAACCCTCCCAATGCAAATAAATCTACTTTGCTTAACAAGTTAAAAATTATCTCATACTTTAATCAGGCATTATAAAGCCATACTTACTCTCTCCGCATAGAAGATAAGGAACGGTAGATGAGGAACTACATTTTACAACCAGATAATGCCAGACTTTATCTCGTCCACTTCTCCAAAAGAAACCACTGCGACAAATGAGCCATCACTACCAAGTTCAACATCTTCAGCCGATCAACAACAGCCTCTGAATGAAAGTCTAAAAAGTTACTTAGATCTTCAATCAATGGAAATTTAAGCAAGCTGAATAGCCCACATCTTCAATTAGTTTGAGTAACCTCGTCATCGTTGCATCATCCTGAACTTGAACTATTCTTGGTTGGAACCGGTTGCAAAGTTGAACAGTTTTCGCATCGCATTGGACTTGCCGCGCCCCATATTCTGAGACCATGCAAAAAATGGCAGACAGAACTGGCAGTCCTGCGAAACAGAATCGTAGTCGATTCCACCACCTTATAGAAAAATTAACTTACTAACCGATATAATAATGAACCAATTTTAATGATACGGGCAATTTACAGAAGGCATAATAAGACAAACAAACTATCTATATTCAAATACTTACTCTATTAAGCTCAATACAGTGAAGAAAAAGTTACCTATAAACCAGTCCAGTAAGTTGTCTTTCCAATAGTAAAGTGTTTAGTTAGGAAGTTTGGAGAAGCAGAAGAATTACCAACAATGACACCGTATTCACCTTTTTCGAAGGCCCACTTTTCTCTATCAGCATCGTAATAAGAGCAAGATTCCTTTGATGGAGTATCAACAGTTACAACCTTTGATTCACCCGGTTGTAAGAACACCTTACCGAACATCTTCAATTCTTTCAATGGTCTGTTGACAGCAGTAGTAGTAGATGGAGGGGAAACGTAGAATTGAGCAACTTCAGCACCTGCAACGCTACCAGTATTTGTGATTTCAACAGAAGAAACCAGCTTGTCACCTTCAATTGCAACAGTCAACTTATCAAAAGCGAAGGTGGAATACGATAGACCAAAACCGAATGGGAATAATGGCTCAGTTTGAGTCTTTTCGTAGAATCTGTGACCAACAAAAACATCTTCACCATAAATACATTTACCGTTGTTAGACTTGAATGTCAAGAAAGCTGGGTTATCTTCATTCTTCTTTGGGAAAGTTAAAGACAATTTGCCGGATGGGTTAACGTCACCAAACAAAACGTCAGCAATAGCATTACCAGATTCATTACCACTGAACCAGCCTTGAACTAAAGCCGGAACACCATCAACCCACGGCATAGAAACTGGAGTACCGGAGGAATTCACTATAGCAACGTTCTTGTTAACCTTCAAAACTTCTTCAATCAGCTGATCTTGAACACCAGGCAAGCGCATGTTTGGTCTATCGTAACCTTCAGATTCCCAATCAGCAGAAGTACCAACACATAAAACAACTTTATCGGCGGATGCTGCAACTTCAACAGCCTTGGCGATTCTTTCTTCATCGGTCTCAACCTTCACGAAGGTAATGTACATAGCACCACCGTCAGAAGAGAGCGTATCTAAAGTTTCACAAGTGAAAGTAGGACCCGAACCGAATTCAATCTTAAACTTGATGGTTTCACCCTTGGTTAACTTTTTGGTTCTAGTACCTCCAACTGAGCAAACGCCAATAGCAGCAGTGGTTAAAACTTGGTTGGTAGTATCATCAATGAATTGCTCGCCATTAATGTAGAACATGGTGGTACCTAAACTAGAAACCTTGAAATCGTAATCACCATCTTCGGGAGCAGTGAATTCACCTTCTAAGTCCATATAGAATAATGGACCTGGAATTTTTGGATGCTTGTAACCGTGCAAAGTCATTTTGGTGGAACGGGTTTGGTATTCTTCAACGAGAGTACGGTTTTCAGTTCCTGCTGGTTCTAAGTAAACCTTACATTGAACACCCTTTTCGCCGTTGAAAGTAGAATGCTTACCTAAATCAAATAATCCCTTTTCAATGACACAACCTGGTGCATGAGCCGGTTCATAGCCTAACTTAGCGGCAACACCAGAGTGGATATCAACTGTGTAGTATGCAGTTACGGAGGCAGAGCCACCGCCAGAGATTCTAGGGTTTTTCGCATTGGGACCAATGACAGCAACGTTATCAGACTTCTTTAATGGTAATATATTGTTTTCGTTCTTTAACAAAACAATACTCTCTTGAGCTAATTCTCTAACGAACTTGGACGATTCAGGGGTGTTGTTGTCAGCAGTTTCAGGACCATTTTCAGGAACATCACTATCTATAGCGTACTTGATCAGGTTTAGGATTTGCTTCACTCTGGCATCGATGACATCCATTGAAATCTCTCTAGCAGAGATAGCATGAGCAAGGGAATCGTGTTTTCTCATAAGTGGGGAACCAGGACATTCTATGTCTAACGAAGCATCTAATGAAGCCTTCAGGGAATAAACACCAAACCAGTCGGACATAATTAAACCATCCCAACCCCATTCTCCTCTCAAGACATCGTTTAACAAAAACTTGGATTGAGAAACGTGTTCGCCGTTAACTTTGTTGTAAGAGCTCATGACGCACTTTGGATTGGAATACTTGATAGCCAATTGGAAAGGTTTCAGGTAAACTTCCCTCAAAGCCCTTTGAGAAACAATTGAATCGACAGAGTTTCTTTCGTCTTCCATATCGTTACAGACGAAATGCTTGATAGTGGCAGCAGTGTGAGCAGACTGGATACCGTTGATGATACTGGCGGAAGCTAAACCGGATAAAGTTGGATCTTCAGAGAATGATTCGAAGCCTCTACCACCTAAAGGACCCCTTTGAATGTTACAAGTTGGACCTAAGAGAACATGAATGCTTTTGTGTTTAGCTTCTTTGGCCATCATCTTACCAGCATCATCTAATAATGCCATATTCCAAGTGGCTGCTAACGCAGTACCGTTAGGGAAACATAACGATGGTACAGCACGAGCATACCCCCTAGTACCCCTGATACCATTTGGACCATCAGAGAAACGAACCGATGGGATGGATAGTCTCTCGATTTCTTGGGTGTGCCAGAAATCCTTCAATGACAATAATTTGACCTTCTCTTTGACAGATAATTCTTCAAGAATGTGTTCAACGTCAAATTGATCAGACATGATGATATAGTTTAATTTGAATTTTTTTCAGTTTGGAAATAATAGTGGCAGTTTTTCTCTCAAAGAGGTAGGAGGAAAAGAAAGAAAAGCATGGAGTTTCACTGGATTATATACCGCAAGAAAGTTCAAGGTACTGGCTAGGATACTAGAAGATCACTGATCAATGTTGTACGTGTTCTTTTAGGGATATACCAGATTGGAAAGAGAGAGAAGTGCTTTGGCAGGTTTGTTCTGCGGACTTTCTTTTGTCTTCCTCCGCAAAAAATGCAGCGCGGGGAAGAAACTCACTCCACTGTCGCCGCATTGGGCCACGCGCAAAGAATTCTCTTGGCCCGTCTTTTTCCCGCAGATGAATCTCATCATAGCAATTGTTTGAGTCACTCATTGGAACTCAATCTCTGTCCCATATCTTATAATCATATATCAATCTGCTTTATTTATGTGCCTGCAATATACCGAAACTAGTAAGTCAGTATCATTGATATTGTATCAACCCAACAAGATTTCGAAGTTAACATCAGCAGTATGCTCATCTTTTGAGTGATTTTTCTTCTTGCCCCCACAATCTTCAAGAAAAGGAATCAATTGTTTCGCTCCTATTGTACCTCGTATGCCTCTCGGGAGAAATAATTCCCTTTGGGGCTTAACCTCTCCGATACACTTTGAATTTTATTTTGGCCAATGTAGTCTTCAAATACAGACAAGTTTTACTGGCGCTTGAAGAAATCTAGAAACAGCAAAGCCATATAACGTGGTTGAATAATGGGTTTATATCACAGGACAAAATAAAATAAAGGCCGGAAATATAAATCAAAGGGAAAATATCAATAAAAAATATAAAGATACAGATATTCAGAGAGAGCTGATATAGAGTGACAAAAGGAAACAAACAGAGAACACCCACTTTGGAAATTATGAATATAATATTGCTGTCATATATATGTAAAACTTTCTATAATTGATTTGAGAGTGATAACCACTCCCATTCCTACCATATTCTAATTCTTTCTTAACATCCAGATCGTCTCCATATATCATGTATCATGATCTAGGAGGCACTTTACATACAGCCACCACCTTAATTTACTGGTTCAACCAGTTTCCCAACCAGCACTCTCTATTACAAGCCCGATAATCTTACAATACTGTTACAGATCCATACTTCCTGCAAACTCTAAGATTTTCTAGTAAATCATCCAACAGAAATCTCAAATGTAACTTTGAGCTTTAGGCAACTGGTGAGATCCAATTTATCTTCCGATCCGGCAATATCTCGGCTATAAAAAGTGCGTCCCAGAAAGCCTGTTTTTTAAACCCGGTCTCGACAGCCAAGCCACAGAGTCCAAGCCACACATCTTTGGCCACAACCAAAGTGCCCTATAAAAACCCTTTATGGTGTTCAAATCTCTCTCGTTACTCCCCAAATGAATACGTCAATTTCAAAACAACATGGTTAATGTAATAGAGTTCAACTATATTGCAAGTAAGGATGACTAGGTAATATACTGGATGAATAACAGGTGTAAGCGTTTGTCAGAAAGCTAACCTTTATACCTTAACCACATTTCGCTAAAGGGGTTTTTGCTATTTGGGGGGAAACGTAATCTATGTATGTGCACCTTTCATAGTCCTTTTTACCTTTTGGTCTAGCAAGCTATGTTCACGGAAGAGACAAGTGTTTAGGTTACCACTTTTCGACCGTATACCGAGAATATAGTTTCACCACTACACTATACAACCCTGTTTAAAACAGCGTTTCATAGCTTACTTGATCGCTTTTTTCCTTCTCTCCATTACTCAATTCGTATTCTCCCATATACCGCAGTTAAGCTTGACTTCATCTAATAAAACTCATAAACTTCAGCAACTTCAATCCAAGCTCCCCGTTCCATTATATCATTCCGATCCGTATTCCAGCATCGCTTACTATTCCTTCTACTGAAACAAACTCCTAACCACTTTTCATAGACAACCTTTCTATACTCGCTACTTTATTTTCAACAGAACTACTATCATAATACAGCAGTCAATCTCGTCTAATTAATCTCATACTATTATTTCACTCTAAAGCTAACCTCTAGCGTTTCTGTCTTAGCTAAAACTAAGAAAATAAATCTATCTACAACTTTAGATTTTGCACCCACTTGAACGCTTTGTCCATTTGGAGTCAACCACTTTCCGCATCCCTCAAAAGCGAGACCTCCATGACAGCCTGTTTGTCGTATAAACTACTTCTTCCTCATGATCATTCCCCGTCCTCCCCCATCTTCGGCTTAGAACCTTTCACTTTGACTACTTGATATACAATCAGCACCGCAGTTTTTCATTTTAGCTAGTTTGCTGAAAGCTGCGGTGAGATTAAAGATGATAATTTGATCGTGGTTCCAAATGGTAACATTTGGGAATTCTGTAACGATCTTATAATACAGACGGAATAAGTTCCAACTTTCTAATAGTAGCTGTTCTATACATGTTATGTCCATTGTAGTAATAATATGCAAATTGATAGATATGTTCACTATTACACATAATATTATATTCAGTTTGATCCAATACGAAACCATTGACCCTGTTGAGAGTTTTCCATCTATGGAAATGGGAGGAAAAACATTCGAGTGAAAAAAGGCGATGCCAGAAATTACATAAGCAGTAATATTTACGTTCTGAATGGGATCACAACTGGATGTTACTCGCTTTCCACTACACCTTAGAACTCGAGTATGCATTGAAGTTTAGTAAATTGTTTATACTTATATATTGGTTTGCCTTTTGCAAAATATCTGAACGAAGAAGCATATAGTATATAAAGTAGTTAATTGGCCAATCAGCCGTTCAAGGTAGGAGCAGCATGGTCATTATATCTACCCCCTAGAATCACAAATCTATCAAGCTCAGAATTGATTTCATCAAACTCAGCATCGGTTAACTCAATATGAGTATTATTTTCATGGTTCCTTTCAGGAGTAGAGGATGAAGGAATTGGAACCACTCTAGCGTATTTATCTGGGAATTCGGAGAATTTTCTAACCCATGACAAAGACAATTGGGCAGGAGAACAGTTCTTGGATTCTGCAAATTTGGTAATGTAATCAACTAATGCCATATTTGCCTTCAAGATTTCATCAGATTTAAATCTATCAAAGAAACTTCTAAAGTCTCCCTTTGGTATATCATCAACTGTTTTAATCGTACCCGTTAAATAGCCTCTACCTAAAGGTGAATAGGCAACAACGGTAATTCCTAATCTTTGGCAAGTTTCCATTATACCATTTGATAGGATATCTCTGGACCACATTGAGAACTCAACCTCAACACATGAAATTGGATATATCTTATTGGCTCTTTCAATTGTTTCCGCTTTAACTTCAGATAATGAGATACCTTTAATCTTACCAGATTCAATGAATGGGATAATGTTTCTGATGCATTCCTCAACAGGAACTCTTGGATCCATTCTTGCAGGTTCAAATAGTTCAATTTGCTTATCAGGAAGGAAGCTGATAATGTTATTAATTGAAGTTGCAATACCATTAGCCGAGCAATCAGCCATCATGTTAGGTAAAGCACCTTTAACTGATATTGTAACTTTTGATCTATTTGCAGGGTATTTTTCAAAATAGGCTTTTAATAGTTCCAAATTAGCATATGTGTCTTCAGGAGCATTACCGTAAAATTCACCAGCGTTTAAGAATGTGGTACCATCAGCAATGGAATTGTTAATTGTTGCGAATGCTTGCTCGTATGGGATGGGTTGCGGTCTCCAAGTTAAGGACATTAATCCGTACCCGGTCTTGCCTTTGATTTCAACAGTAGTCATATTAATCTGTATGTATTTCGTATTATTATTTGAATTGATCAAATAGCTGTATATTCTGATGATTGAAATGCTTGATAGAGACAAATGTGATCCATATTTATATGTTTCTATTAGTTAGAATTGTGTGTATTTCGCCTGCTACATCATCACTCAAAGGGCCTACTAAAGGGTCTGGAGAAAAACTTCTTAAGTCCCTTCATTTGTGGCTGCGCAAGATCCGGAATCTCTTTTGACGCGGATTTAAAACAAGCTAACTCCCAGTCCACCGGCAATCAGCCACCTTCTTTGCACGTTGATGGGAGATTGCTTGAGGGAATAGTACTTGGAACAGAGAGATGGATGGATGAATGAATGGATGGACCGGATAATCAGGCTTTTTGATACTGAATAAGTTCAAAGTTTTTCCAATTTGATAACACCGGTTGGTTAACTCCGCGTTTGGTACTGTGGAGTTCTGATCCTCTATCTTACTGTGTATTGTACCAAAAGCCAAAGAGATCCATTTGTATTTCTGATTTATTAATCTCCGAGTTTCAGCTTAAAATTGATTAGTGTTTTTGTGGTAGGCAAAAGTGAATCCAGGTAGTTAGTTCCACTGTAAATCTACGTACTTTTGGATATGAATTTTTCAAACCCTCTTAAAGAAGCTCTTATGATCCTGCGTTTATTTAGGTATAAAGGCCTACAAATGGCTCCTAACCTTAATTCTGGTTCATGGAACAAGTTTCACTAACTTTCTGTCCATTCGTTTTCGAGTTAAGCAGATCATCCTAATATCAATTATTGCGATGACCCTTTTTAATTACTGACATTTTAGTATGGCATTTTAATTTATTTAAGAGCGCTATTTTTCAGTTTGTTGAGTACCATAATTTAGATAGCAAAAGGAGGAAATTGGTATAAATGATTTACTTGTCCTAGTGGGTTGATCAATTTGATGCTGATTATCAAATATGGGCTTGGCCGAATTTCTATACCTAACTATCGTGCAATGGTGGAAATTGATTGTTATCAGAACTATCAGATATTGGAGAATGATTTCCTCTTTATTCTCTTCTTAGTTGCAGGTGATGAAATGGATCTTATATTTCTTATCAGTAAATAAGATACATCTGTTTAATATCAAGTCCCGATGTGCACCAATGGTCGTTACGGATTATAGATCACTTATAATAATAGCCTTATCTTCTAATACTATTATAAACTAACTCAAGTAGTTTTATCCACAGCATGTCCTTTAACGAATTTCAATTTCCCCACTAAAAATGTCCTCACAATTCACCGACCTCAATCGACGCGATCATCTTCCTTTGTACTTCTGCGTCGATCAGAAGTCTGTGTGTGTCGCACTACCAACTTCCCAAAAAGAACAGTAGATTGGATGGACACATTCAGTAAAGAGGTAAATAGATAGATAGACATCAGTTCTCTACGTATGTATACACTTTGCTGTCTTTCTTCACATAAACTTTTCATTGATCCAGAGTATTCAGCCATTGATTACTCAGATGTCCACTTATGATAATCTGCCTTCTCGTTTCAAGTCATAAAGGCTTGCTGACAGAGCTGCTAGCGACTACACAAACGCCAAATATGAAACGAAACACACACCTCAACAAGCTGTCAGCATGATAAATAGGCCAACAATCTCCGCTTTGTAGCCTGGTTTAACACCAAATAACAGACGATTTTCAAGCCTTCCCATTTTATCTGATCAGATATTTCACACTATTGAAAGAAATCGACGCTAAATATGTCAACATGGTTCCCTACTTGAAAGCTTATATTGGTAAATTCTTAACAACGAAAAGGACTCATCCAAAGAGAGAGTTTCTATTACCCAAAATGAGAGACCAGATCAAAGAGTTAATGCTATGCTTAGAGGAGAAAATAAATGTGGTCACAATTGCGTCTGATACTGTCAATAAGCATCTGAAAAGAATCAATCAAAACTATGAGATCATAGAGGCAAATGAAATCCCAGAATCGGTTAGAATTGGTCCTTTAATCCACCCTTCTATGAAGATAATCGAGCAAAAATCAGCGCAGCCACAAAGATCAGAGCCAGAAGAAAGGTGCTGGCTGCCAGAAAGGCTCGTAAGGGAAAAGGAAATGACTAAGATGATGGTGCTTATGATAGTTCTGGTTTCGCTCCTGCTCATCCCTGAGTGGGATCATGGCACCTTCAGTCCATATCTAACTCAAACCCAGCAATTTCATCGAATTCTAGAAAGAAGAAGGAAAAAGATCGCAATGCAAACTATGAAAAAGGTTCTGGTGCAAACTTATCTGCTAGAACTCCATATATCACCACAACTGCCTCAAATACCGCCCAAGTGAAAAGGAAAAAGTACGCAACACCAATACCCTCGCATTCATCAACCACTACGCCGTATGACAACGATGATTCCAAGCAACTTTCTGTAAAAAGCCCACAATCCACTGCAGCTAAAAAGGACAAGAAATCAAAGGAAGACTCCCCTCCATTGCTGGCACACCAACGACGTCATCCGCAACAAATGCCAATGCTGCTAAATCAGGCACTCCACAGTCCGCTTCCCAATTCAATAGTGCTTCTAGTAAACCCGCAAATAAGGATAGACCACAAACAACCTTCTCAAACACTAGCATCTTCAACAGGATCCAGCAATCAGTACGCCGCCGGGTTTGGCACAGGCAATGCAGTTGCAACTCAAGACGCATCGTCAGGAAGGTTTGTCTGTTTACTGTTACTGTCAACAAGTGAAATATGGTGAAACGGTCGGTCTTGATGGACACACTTGTGAGCGTGAGTGGTTCCATTTACTGTGTACTGATTTAAAAGAGTTGCCTAGAGGAAAATGGTCCTGTGATGATTGTAGAGCTAAGGCTAGAAGAAAGCGGGTTTGTAGTCTCTTCTCCAGCGTGTTTATTATCGTTTGTTATATATTCTTGTTATATATAAGGATATATATTCTATGTACTTGTTGTGTTGAATAAAGTGAAGCGATAGATTGAAGTTAGTTTATCCTTTAAAGTAGAAAGAATCCATCATTGAGAGGTCAGAGCTAAGTTCGATTTCTTTTTAGTTTTATACAGGCTCAAAAGCGCTGAGTATATGTTCAAAATGTTATCAAATCTGTTCGACTAGCCCATCCTTCGTAATTACTTCAGGGGTATTTATACACCTGATAGTGTCGTTAACATCACCGATTTGAAACCACTTGCTATCGAGTATACTGAAGACTACGTGATTTTAGTCTCACCTTTGAAATATTAGCCAGAATACGCCAATAGGAAGAGTATCGAAATCTACGAATTGTTGAGTTGTAGGTTAATATGTCGGAGTCAGAGTAATCTACTACACAACTTTAAAAATAAACGATATCCTATATTAGTAACTATCTAAATTATACAATGACATGTTACAGACCAAGTCGAAGGTACAGAAAGGTTGAACGAAATCGAACAACAAGAGTAGGGCATTTTCGAAATCCCAAATAAAGCGAAATATAAAACAAAGACAACYAGTCGAAGACAACTAATTATGAAGAGATAAATAACAACAAAAGCTTCAGTGCGTTCCCTGAAATTCTGAATYAGAGAATGACAGTAACCTAAACGATTAAACAGATAACAGTCATAACTAAACCAGCAAACCAGGTAGAAGCCTTCAAAGAGGCTGCAGAACCTGCAAGTACGGTTGCACGTGGAGCGATAGCAGAAGCAGTTGTGGATGATTCACCAGGAATACTCACCAAAGTCGTAGCATTACCACGCTTACTTGTAGTGGAACCTGCACTGACAGTGGCTGTACCACCTGGAGTARCCACAGTAGTACCCACTGAAGCATGGG
The DNA here is from genome assembly GCA_001600755.1 of Ogataea methanolica. Lineage (NCBI taxonomy): Eukaryota > Fungi > Ascomycota > Pichiomycetes > Pichiales > Pichiaceae > Ogataea > Ogataea methanolica. Next base: position 59,684 of record BCKW01000014.1, read on the forward strand.
AAGAGCCATTAGCTGGGGTGGMAGCAGTGGTTGCAGGCTTGTGAGTAGCATCAGTCGTAGAAGCTGCAGAATGGCTGACAATACTACCCCCAACTGGAGCATTAGCACCAGAACCAGGTGTCGTTGCAGCCGTAGTTGCAGTTGGTCTGACAGCTTGAGTGGTAGTGTTTGGTTTAGCAATATCGGTGGCGGCAGCTATTGAATTATGAGTAGATGATGCTGCACTTGCAGGGCATGTAGTGGTAGTAATGGTAACAATGTCAGTGACTTCATGAACTGAACAACCTCCAGCTGAGCAAGTAGTACTTGTGTTGAGAACAGTCGAGGTAATGACAACAGTTTGGTTAGAAGTGGCAGTGGATGAAGTGTTAGACTGTGTGGCACCATTTGCAGAAGTGATTTTTGTTTCAGAACAAACACCACCAGAGCATGTAGTGGTAGTGATAACAACAGTTGACTTATCTGTAACAGTTGATGTGACACCAACGCCATTTGAAACTCCCGTAGTGACAGGAGTTGAAGTACTTTGAATTTCACTGCACAGACCACCTGAGCAAGTAGTAGTAGTGATGACAGCAGTAGACTTCTCAGTAACAGTGCTAGTTGTAGCAGCTGTAGAGGCATCATTTGTAGCCGATGAAGAAGTGGCTGAAATAGTAGAAGAGGTCGCAGTCGAACTACCGGTTCCGATGGTAACAGAAGCGGTTAAGTAGAAGACCAGGTCGTCTCTCTTAACTCTCTTTGCACCAGCTTGAGGAATTGAAACCATAAACTCACCAACATAGACATCCAAGAATTCATGATCTTTGATACCGTTAGCAACGGCGACAATTTGATCATAACCGTCAGTAGAACCAGCAAATGACAGTTCAAAGGAGGTGTCTGTGATACTCGTTGACACACCGTTAACAACTTCTGTTGATACACCGTTAGCAACAAGGTCAACCTCACCGGATGACGGAACATAGTTCAGATACTGATTCACAGAAGAGATTGTGAATTCATCGATTGAAATAATACCTAATGGTAAAGTAATGGAGAATCTTGGTTCATCTTGGTAAACAGAACCGACAATGCTTGGATTAAACGTTGGAGTTGCGATTGAAGAAGAACTTGAAGAGGATAAAGTTGATAAGCCGGATGTCGTATCAGTTGAACCTGATGAAGATGTTAAGGTGAGTGACGTTCCAGACGAAGTCAACGTTGCAAAGCCACTACTGGACAAGGTAGAGGAAGAGGTTCCAAAAGAACTATTGCCGTAATATGGAGTTGCTGCTGTGGTCTCAACAATCTGAGCTGGAATAGTGTACGTGGATGAACCAGAGGTAATCACAATATCAGAGGTGAAGGTAGTACCGACTGAACCAGT
>BCKW01000015.1:32116-42466 GCA_001600755.1 Ogataea methanolica
TAAACCTTCGCCAGCAGTTCCAGTGGTCTCTTCGACGAACAACAGGCTGAAATTCGGCTGTTTCAGCATGGCTTGTTTTTCCTCCATGGGACTAGCGTAGATTTATCCCCCCAGAAAGTTTCTCTTCTTGAATATCTCTGGTACCGACCACTAACTAGATTATAGATTACTGCGACATGTTAAAGCATTGTCGGGGTCTTTAAGCATGCTCAACCAACAGGTTGCCTGAAGAGCTGCGTACTAACCTGGAACAGGGTTCACAGAAAGAGGGCAACCCAGAAAAAACACTATTTGTTAACCCTTATAGTGAAGAGTGGGGGTACAAAATCTTTGACCCGTACTCCACTACGACAGTTTTGATAAACACTTGCAGATTACCTAATTTGGTATGTACAATTTCTAGGCATGGGATAAGTATAGCTTTTAATCCGGAAGGTTCGGATAAATACTGTGCTGTGTGCCAGGCAAATGCGTCCCACTGGAGAAAAAGGTAAAGCCGACTAACCGAAGACCCACCTACAATAAATTTACCGAGCCACCGAAAAACTCACGTTACTCAATATATGAGTAATGTACTACTATAACTATGTGTGGAATAGAATTGTATTGTATAGTRGCTCAGCTTTCTTCCTGGTATACGGTCGACTTTAGCCTAAACACTTGTTGGTTCAGTGAATACAGCCTGATTAGACTAAAAGGTAGAAGGACTATAAAGGTGTACATACGGAAATCCTACTCCCCACTTAAATAGACAAAACCCCTCTAAGTGTTGTTTCGACGTAAAGCTTTGTTTACTGACAAGCCTTKGCACCGATCATTCATCCAGTGTGTTTCATAATTATCCTCAATGGTAAAATAGGTGAACTCTATTACAATATGCCGATATATTGGTTTATGAGCGTTTTCAGCTATTTGGGATCTGAAACAGTCTTAACTATGTGTTTGCGGTTGAAAATGGGACACATTGTTAATAGGGGACTMCGTGGTGTTGTTGTTGGAATCTTCAGCACCATAAGCTGCAGCAGCCCTTGCCCTAAAAAACAGTCTCCTTTCTTCCAAGTCAGTTAGAGCGGGATTCGACGAAGCTGGTAAAGGAGCATAAACCCTCATACCAGCTGTATATTCAGCTATCTGCTGAGTGTAAGTAGCTCCTTTGAACTCAAATGTCACAGCGGTTGGAAGCTCAGTTGCTTGCACACCCATCAGCAATAATGTTAGTGGTGCCAAAAATCTCATCAGAACYGGTYAGAATTAAACRGTGTAATTGAGCRCTAATATAGTATAAGAAGGGTAAAATATCAACGTGGGAGAAGTGGTTGCTTTCTAGACAAAATTCTAGCTTTTCTAATGAATAATCTCACATTCTCTATTAAACGGTACTTGTTCCCAAGACAAAGGAAGAACGAGCTGATGTAAATTGCCAAACATGTAAAATGCCTCGTTCTGCACATGGGTCGGGTCGGTCGCTCAAAAAGATCCAAAAGTGCTATGATTACGTCATCGCGAGGGAGCTTAGGTAATCGCGTAGTCTGCTGAGATATCCGCATGGCTTAATTAACCCTAGCGTCCGTTTGTGGAAACAGGCCGAAATTGTGAAGATAAGCAATTTAAATTGCTGGGGTAACAACGACAACACTTGGACGTCTGTTTTTCATTCTTCCATAGATATCGAGGACCAGACAAAAAGGGGCCATGTTAAACCACGATAGGAATGAAATCCTAAACAACAAACGTGGTATTCATGTGTCCACAGCTTGCAATAGATGTCGGACCAAGAAAAGAAAATGTGATGAGAGTCGGCCATGCAAAAACTGTCTTAAACATGGTGCTGAATGTAAAGASCCAGATCTCGTTGATGGCCGAACAAAAAAATATAAAGTTACCTATGTTGAAAACTTGGAACATCGACTTGCATTAGCTGAGAAGTTTAATAAAAAAATGCTTTCAACGTTTAAATTTTTCAGTAATAAAGTGGATTCAGAATATAAGCCATTGATACAAGTTCTCATAACCTCAATAACCAATAATGCTTCAGGACCAAACAAGAATGAAATGGAATCAAATTCACCTCACGACGATAAACCAACTCAGCTTACCAAAAATTTAGAAACAGAAACAGTTACAAAATCAGAGACAGATACTTTTCCATTGACAGTTTCCAAATCAGATTCCGGTGGTATATCGGTTTTTGGACCAACAAGTGCCTATGATAATATAGTTGATGTCGCCCCATCTCACAATCTATTAACAGTTCCAACAGCGACGGACTTGAATTATGTCTTGCTAAATACCCCTTCATTATTGGAGGGTATCTCTAATTTTTTCACTTATCTTTATCCGGATATCAGTCTTTACGTTCATAGAGAATCATTTTTAGCTGATTTTTTCAATTCAACCATTAAAAGCTCTTCATGCTCAGAAGAATTAATATACGCCATTGCTGGATTAGGATCTCTCGTATCGGATAATGAATCTACAAGAAGCAATTCAGAGGAGCTTTATCGAATTGCAAAAGAAAAAATGATTGCAAAGTTAGATAAACCTCATATAACTTCAGTTCAAACTTTTTTGTGTTTATCATTGTACGATATTGGCAACGGTAGAACATCATCGGGATGGATGCTATCAGGGATGGCCTATCGTATGGGAGTTGATCTTGGGTTTCAATTAAATCCAGAAAAYTGGTTTACGGGTGATAAGATAGTTTCAAATGCTGAAATATCGTTGAGGGCAAGAATCTATTGGGGCTGTTTCTTTTTCGATAGGTTTACGAGCTTAATGCTGGGGAGGCCAACAGCTTTGAAAGTCTCTGATGCCACCATACCAGGCTCAGCTGACTTACCAAATCTACCGTTGGGTTCAATTAAAGACTATATTTATCATAGTCCAAGTATCAACAGAAGTGTTTCGAAGACGTTACAATCTTTGATTGAATTAACTAAAATATTAGATAGAATAGTGGCGGGAGTTTTTGGTAATACCAAAGGAAACGATGATGTTTTTAAAAMCTTAAAAAATTCAAGATTGGAACAGCTAAATATCTTCAATTCAGAATTGATTAAATGGAGRAATGATTTACCATCGGATATGGCTTGGACAATTACTGATCTTAAAACAAACTTTCATAATCCAACAGTTTATGGCGTGCCATAYTTCTATTATYTGATTGTTTTATGTTTGAATAGACCTTTTATATCGGATTCCAATCTACCTCCAGATAGATCAAGATTCGATTCTTCCAAGATTTGCTTTGATATAATCCGRGATTTGAAATGTGGCATTGAAGCGTTTGATGCTTATCATGGSGGCTTGAAAAAAGYATCAATCCTGGTTGTTTATTCAGCRATTTTAAGTTTAAGCATTGTATTATTATCTCATACTCCCAAAAGTTCACCGAAATCTGCAATGAAGAAACATTTGCAATTTTTTTTGCTAGTTTTGGTTAAATGCTCTTCCACTTGGAATTTGGCCAAAAAGTCTTTCAAAATGGTTTGTTCTCGGATTAAAAAATTGTGGGGAGATGAATATTTGAATTGTTTGGTTGACCAAGCTGAAATGAGCTCAGTGTTCRAAGTTCCTGCACSAGGAAAGTTTGATATTAATCAAATCAATACCTCTACCCCTGATCCAAATTTTGAAGATTTTATGGGTGGCCCTCCTGTTCTCGTTTCGGCAGATTTGAATAATTTTAATTGGGAATCGCTGTTCCCGGATTTATACCCTTTAGAGAATTAATGATGTTCATAGATTTAGATGTAGACAATAGATATTTTTTACGAATGATATACAAAGTGTAATATTATTATCAATGCTTTAATTAGTGGYTGTATTTTTTTATTGCTTTAGCGTAARTTCAAARCAKATACAGTAAGAATGAGACGAATTAAGAAGCACAKAAATRCAAYTCAGTTTGGCTTTTATTATGGGCRGGGTAACAAAGAAAAAAAGCGATAATARTTTATTATAAATTAGTTAGTTGGGATACCTTTTTCAAGACCGGTTTTAACAATAGCAACAAGCTTGTCAACATCTTCCTTGTTRTTATATAGACCTAAAGARCATCTAACACCACATCTGTATTGGGAAACAATAACGTTTTTGGACGCGAAGTATTCACCCCACTTTGCATTGGTGAATGGGATGATGTTACTGTGGGTTGATCTTAAACCTGGGGTATCCGGGCCCGCAATGGTAACACCAATCTTGGAYAACTCTGTTCTCAAATATTGCCCTAGGTCTTCAAGATATGATTGAACGTTTTCAACACCAACTGACTCGATGAAAGTCAAATATTCTTTCAAAGCTAAACATTGCAATAAAGGCTTGTTTAGATGCTCGTATCTACGAGGAGTTGCGAAAAYTTCGAAAGAAGAATCAACTTTCAATGTTGATGCCAAGTTACTAACTGAACCACCACAAACMACAGGCGGTAAGTCTTTTAAAGTCTTTAAARCACCAGGGGCAATGTAAAGGATYCCTAAACCCGTTGGACACGCTAAACCTTTGTGGATGCCAAAAGCCATAGCGGAAACGTTCAAGTCCTTAACGTCAACTTTACCAAAACCAACTTCTTGGGTGGCGTCAACCAAAACATGGATACCTCTTGGACGGTATTCGGCACAAATGCCTTTAATATCGTTTCTTAAACCAGARTGGAACATGATCGATGAAATACCAATAGCTCTGGTGTTTGCATCAACAAATGGGGCAAATGTCTTAGCATTGAATGGGRCAAGTCTGGATTCATCAGTAGGAACAAYTCTGATTTCTAAGCCTTGGTCAGCTAAACTTAACCAGCCTAAACTTTGATTTGGATGCTCACCTTCTAAGATGACAACGTTATCACCGGTTTTCYAGTCGACAGAYTTTTGAAATAAGTTGCAACCTTCGGTGGTATCTCTAGTGAAAACAATGTCYTCAGAATCAGCGTTTAAATAAGAAGCAACCTTGGCTCTGGTGCCTTCACATCTTTCAATCCATTCTGGCTTTGGGTGAGCTTGGTATAAACCTTCTTTTACATACGATTCAATTGAGTCAGAAACAATCTTGTTCATAGGAGCTTGATAAGAAGAGTTGAAGTAAACCAGATCTTTGTTTTCGGCAACAAGAGGAACTTTTTCACGAAAGGCTTTGATAATGTTGGCAGATGTTTCGATAGTCATTGTATGCTTTATTTTGGTATGTGTATTTATAGTTAATGAGAAGAAGCTAAAAATATCCTGTTATTGATCTTTGGTAAACTTTATTAAATGGTAATGGAATCATTCTCTTTTTATGTTGTTGAATCTACATTCCAAGCTAATTGATTAAAATAAGAGACAAATGGTTCTTCGAATGAAATGGAAGAAAATACATGATTGTGGATCCTGATTCAACCGTGGCCAACCAAGAATTGAAATCGCTAATCTTCCATTATATTTGATGGTGACAGCAAGCTATCTTGACGTGAGGTAATAATAAGAAGGTACTAAATCTGGTCTGATTATGGGATTCCCTAACACGGAGATTTTCCAAATGGGTCTAAAAATATGAATGAGACAAAGGGATTTACAATTCCACCAAGATGAGGCCCCATCTATAATTTATTACCAAGGATTCATAGAGCCGCAACCGATACGATGATTTCACCTTTTCTGAATTAGGATGCAGGTGATATGATATGACAGGTGGTTGGCATCAGGGTTTTAACTAAAGCAACATCTGCGGATAATTGCGAACAAAGACCACCAAAAGAGTCATGTATATCTAAACTATCCAAGATTCCAGTGTAAGCAAACGGGTATTATCTACACACCTTCGGATGAATCTTTCAAGTTTTTCCATCGAAAAATCGTTTCAGCAAGCATGCAGATTATGATTATTTTTCTTCCTTGTCCAAGATCTTTAACAAATCGTTCATGTAGATACGATTAAATCGTAGATGAGAAAAACGAGGAGGAGGAGGAGAAGAGTGAGTCGTGTACAGAAGAGAAAAAAGAAAAAAGAGAAGAACGCGGCTTATTAGAAGATCAAAAAGAAACGAGCAGATAAGATAAAAAAAAAAAGAAGAAGAATCGATGGAATTATAATTCCACCCCGAGGAAACTTATATAGAAATTGATCTCGACTCGAGGCAATGGAAAAAAAAAAGGATAGACGTTTAATTGCTTGAACGAATGGTTTTGATGTGAATGGCCTGATCTGACTTGTGTAGATCTTTGAACCGATAAGATGGGACGCTATATTGTCTAATCATCTCCCTTCTTATCTTTGCTTATAGTCTATCTTATCTTCAACCTTATCGAGGCTTTCTCGAATAGAATAAATTGAGAAAACAAAACATTAGATTTTTGTAAAAATCCAAAACGCATCAGACCCTGACAGCTTGTCTTTTCTTGAATAAATAGAATCCAAAAACCGAAAAAACCAATTTATGTATATTCACGTAATTTCCTAATTTTCTTTCTTTGAATGAGAAAAGAAGAATCGTTCAGGTAATACATATATACACAAACTGAATCAAGAATGCTGTCTGAAAAATTGACATCTGTCATCAGCACAAGAACTTTTAGCGACTCTGAAGAACAACTACATCCAAACAGATCCAAGGTCTTATACGAGGATGGTAATGAAGTCCAGGAAGAGGAGCTTTTAGCAAGAGATTTCAAATTCAGACATGTCAATATGATTGCCATTGCTGGTGCCATTGGGTCCGGTTTAATTATTGGTTCGGGGACTGGTTTGAAAAGAGGAGGGCCAGGGAGCTTGTTCATTGGTTACTCATTCTCGGGTGTTTTATTGATGATTGTCTTATTATCTTTAGGGGAAATGGCTGCCTTTTCTCCAATGGATAAAGCTTTTTCAGACTATTGTTCAAGATACGTTGATAGATCTYTAGGCTTCGCTGCTGGCTGGAACTATTTCTTGAAGTATGCYATCGTTTTCGCYGCCAATTTAAGTGCTTTAGGYGTTATTGTTCAATATTGGAGACAAGATTTAAATGTAGGCATTTTTGTTGCTGTTTTCTTAGTTGCCGTTTTGTTTGCCAATTGGTGGAGTGTCGAAGTTTACGGCGAAATGGAATTTTGGTTTGCTTCAACTAAATTGGTTGCTTTATTGATTTGTTTCATCACTTGTTTAGTTATAACCTGTGGTGGTGGTCCATCACGTAAGACCATTGGTTTCCAATATTGGAATGAAAGCGCTTTCCTGCCATATTTACTCCCGGGCTCCACTGGTAAATTCTTAGGTTGGTGGGCYTGTGTTATCCAATCATGTTTTTCATACGTTGGCTCTGAAGCTGTAGGTGTTGTCTTTGGTGARACTCCAGACCCAAAGAAGAACATTCCAAAGGCCTCAAGGCAAGTTATTTTTAGAATTTGYTTCTTCTACATCTTTGGTGTCTTTATCTTAGGTTTAGCTGTCGGCCCAGAAAATTCTCTGCTTGTCACTGCTTCTGGAAGCAACGCTTCTGCTTCTCCTTACGTCATTGCYTTCAAAAGTGCCAACATTAAAGTATTACCAGATTTCATCAATGCTTGTTTGCTAGTCTTTGTTGGTTCCTCTGCCAACACAGATATCTACTTAGGTTCTAGAACACTTTATGGTTTAGCTAAAGATGGATTTGCTCCAAGTTTCTTCACCAAGAAGAACAGGTACGGTAACCCATACCTCGCATCTCTGTTCACCGGTATGTGGGGATTACTGGCCTTCATGAACACTGCAGAGTCTGCTGCTACCATTTTCTCWTATTTCTCGTCTGCGGTTACTGTCTTTGGTATCTTGAACTGGTTAAACATTATGATCGCTTAYATCAGTTTCCACAGAGCTACGGTTGCTCAAAATGTTGWCAGAGCTGATGTTCCGTTCAGAATGTGGGGTCAGCCATACGTTTCCTACATTGCCGGTTTCTTCATTGCCGTTATTGCCTTCTTCAATGGYTATAACGCTTTCGTTGGCGGATTCAAATACAAGCTGTTTATTACAACCTACATTGGTATCGCATGGTACTTGCTCATGATCTTTGGTCACAAACTCGTCTATAAGACCAAAAGAGTCAAGCCGGAAGAGGCAATCTTATTCAACTATGTGGAAACGGTTATCAAGGATGTTTRATKGGAATATTGGGCATTTCAMGYAATGAATCATTTTATGTTATAATTTGCATTTTATTTTKAATTCCTCTCTCTTCCATTGTTATKYTCTTTTCCCCACCCTCTTCTGTTTATAACGAATATGTATTTCACRTCTTGTTTTCATCKATCCCCTCTCCCCACATCCTTGCCCGACTTGAAGCATCAGCAACCAGAGTATGATGATTTTCAATTTATTGTCTATACTAATTTACATAGATTTTCTCTGTAGAATAAGTCATCCGCTGCCCATCAAAACTTCGTTATTAGTAAAAGACAGTCTCTTATTTAGCTTATCATATTTCTGAAAGCGGCAGGAAATGAATCCCGGTCATAAATGAAGACCTTCCTTTATCATGATTTGAGACCGTATCATCTAACTTCTTTTACGAGAATTTCGGACACAAGACCTTTACTATCATTCTTTTGACTTGGGCGATTGGCTAAAAATGGGCTCAGTACACGCTTCGGAGTTGTTACTGTATGCAGGGACCACCTCGCTAGGTATCTMGGTGCACATCACTTTTGACAGTGCATACTGCATMGTCTTCRCGGGRCCACCTCAACTTCGTTCCATGATGTCCAGTATTTGGTTTATTTCTCTACCACTTGGTTTTWGTACTGTAGTATCGCTGGATTCTTCATTGTTTCCCCAAAGAAATTAAACTGAATAACTCACCAACCAAACAAATTAGTCAACTTCCARTTAGGAAAAATGATGTACTCGTAATTAGCCTGCGATCCGGCAAAGAAATGYGTCTCAGAATATCTTTCACGAAGAAAATTCTGCCGTAATCTGTCAAGGTTGGATGGCATTACKGAACTTAGAAATGAAATGAATGTGAAATGAATTGGTGAATCGATAAAAGTAAATAATATGTTAATAACATGTACTATATATTCACCCTCTTCGTACATATCGGTTATATCTGAAGACCAGTCAATGGAATTAGAAACGTTTATTCCAAACACCTCTGTGCAGTTCTTGTAAACAACTACCAAACCTTCACTCTGGACTGCAAGTTACTCCTTTTTTTAAATTCCGCAGATTGTGTGGTTTGCAAGAACAATGGTGGTATGATTCTACCGTCTTATAGTTCCAAGGCCTACTAATTCATATCTTCGAATAGCTCTAGTTGCATGCAAAAATACGCTGTCTTTTCAGTCTTCCTCGTGATTTTTGGAAACGGCCATTTCTTATTATGCAAGCATTCAGTTTTATTCCCATATCCATCAGCGCCTTAGGCTACCAATTAGAATGGTCCGTTACTTTCCAAATGGTTTACTAGATGTATATTGATTTTATATTGGAATTCGAAAAAGGCAACATATAGAAAAAAGGACAGGTCTCCTTTAAAAAACAGGGTACAGACTACGTACTAATCCTCAATAACTAGRSYTTYSSYTTCYAAGATCTGYTTAACAGCATCCACAGTGGAAGTTTCAAGGTCAATGAAGTCCCAACCTAACAGCTTTCTAGTCTTTTCATTGTTGACAACTAGAGATGGGAAGGACTTGTCTGGATCAGCAACTGGTAATCTTGATTTCAACTCAGGGAAATTTCTTCTAATAATATCAGCAATCATTTCATTAGTGAACTTACAATTGTTTAGAATGAGTCTTTGCCCTTTGATATTCTTATCTTCAAAGGCAGCAATATGAGCTCTGGCAACATCTCTAACGTCGATACAAGTCCACACACCAATATCAGCAACGACACTATCTGGAGTCAACTTCAAAAGTCCACCAATAGTATTAGCAGCGGTGTTCGAAGCACCCTTAACCTCAAAAGGCTGTGGACCCAAGCAATAAGTTGGTAGAATGGTATTGACGACAAAATTTGGCTTTTCAGCTTCAGCAAAATCCCAAACTGCACGTTCGGCAAAGGTCTTCGAACCCTCGTAYCCGYAACCAGGTTCGYTTTTGGCTTKCTCCCARGTAACSGGATTCCAAGTGCTTTCATCAACARTTAATTTAGGGTTACTAAAATCTACCATTCCGGCCATTGCAGCGCCTGTTGAGGTATAAACGAAGTTTGTAACTTGTGGGGCGTACTTCTTAATAGTGTTCAAAACATTTTTGGTACCAGAAACGGCAGGGATTAAAAGATCCTCCTCGGGATTCTTGCTATAAATGTTGACTGGAGATGCAGTGTGTAAGAAAACAGTAACTTCAGGATGATTCTGTAGAGCCTTGTAGAACGCATCTTCCTTAACATAGTCAGGGATCACTTCGTACG
>BCKW01000015.1:42566-53909 GCA_001600755.1 Ogataea methanolica
TTAATTTAGGGTTACTAAAATCTACCATTCCGGCCATTGCAGCGCCTGTTGAGGTATAAACGAAGTTTGTAACTTGTGGGGCGTACTTCTTAATAGTGTTCAAAACATTTTTGGTACCAGAAACGGCAGGGATTAAAAGATCCTCCTCGGGATTCTTGCTATAAATGTTGACTGGAGATGCAGTGTGTAAGAAAACAGTAACTTCAGGATGATTCTGTAGAGCCTTGTAGAACGCATCTTCCTTAACATAGTCAGGGATCACTTCGTACGTAAACTGATTTTCATAGTTTTTAAATAGTTTCTTCAATTGTTCACCCTTTTCAGCGGATCTAATTGAACCGACGACATTGTAACCCTTTTCAAATAATTGTTTGATGATGTTTTGAGCAACGAAACCGTTGGCACCAGAGACGAAAACCGTTGTTGGAGTGAATGACATTGCTAGTTCTTGTTGCTTAATTACTGATTTCTGTTTAGTGTATAGTTATCTGGTTAGCAATAGGTATAATCGACACAAACCCAGTCTAAGTCAGATCAGTGGATATATTATCCTGAATTTATAGTACAATGTTCGTTGGTATTCGTCTTCAATTACTTCTTATCTCCTATCCCGGGTTTTACTTCTTATCTCCTATATATTCCAAATTCCTATTGTCTACCTCCTTCTATCTCATTCTATCTCACAACAAGGATCCAGAAAGGTGCCCAACTATTTCGTTGGCACTTCTTTCTTACTATAAATCGTTTTGTGTATTCCTTTACCCCTGTTTTTATAGTCAGTGGATCGCTTTAAAAGATTTCCGGTTTCAGCAGAATGTTAACGTTAGAACGGAAACTGCGGTGGTTGAACTTGAATTTGTAGTCACCGCCTTCGAACAATAGTCAAACCTTAAAATTCGCGTTGGGCCTAAGAGTTTCCAGATTTGACTGCTATTTGAAGGCGGTGACTAGAAGTTCAAGTTCAACCACCGCAGTTTCCGTTCTAACGTTAACATTCTGCTGAAACCGGAAATCTTTTAAAGCGATCCACTGACTATATAGTAATTCATACCTTGTAAACCAAAAACTACTTATATAAAGCACAAAATAGCAGCTTTAGAAATAGAGTACCACCCCCCCTCGATATATATTACAATTAAATTCAACATTGGTAATAACAACAGTACACTGGGGTTATCCTCTGTATAAATAATAACACAGAATACATTGAAAACGTAGTAACTTAGTAAAAGCTCACGACAAGTACCACCGGTTAACCATTTGCAAGCCGTTGGGGAACTTGGGAAATACGGCAATAAGAGAGAAGCCGGCAATAGAAAGCGGGAATAGGAGATAAGTGGGACCGGCGATAAGCTGAAGTCGGCGATAAGCGGGAGTAGAAGAGAAACTGAGAAAGAGATAGGGGCCTAGGACGAGTTAGTTTCTCTTGAAAAGAACGTTTATCCAATTTGTAGTTTGAAGCATATTACGGGTATACCTTTGAGGTCGAGGTATAAGTTTCATCGGAATTCAAACGCGGTGGTAACTTATGATGGTACCAATGGAAATTGCTCTATAAAAACAGGATGATATATCTCCATATTCTGTTCAGTTCATTCGCTTTAAATCACAACTGAAGTAATTCTTATTATGATCTAGAATCACAATAACAAAAGCTACTAGAAATGACAATCAAGCCATCAGCAGTTTTCATCACTGGTGCCAACGGGTTCATTGCCCAGCACATCATTAAACAATTACTTGAAAAAGGTTACAATGTTGTCGGATCGGTTAGATCCACTGAGAAAGGTGAACAACTGAAGAAACTAGTGAAAAGCTATGAAGATCAGTTCACTTACGAAGTCATTCCTGACATGGTTAAAGAAGATGCCTTCTACAATGTACTACAGAACCATCCAGAAGTCACTGCTTTCTTACACACTGCATCCCCAGTTACCCCTGATAGGAAAAACGCCGAAAAGGAGATTCTAATTCCTGCTGTTTCTGGAACCAAAAACGCTTTGAGTGCAATCAAGAAATACGCACCACAAGTGACAAACTTCGTTTTCACTYCATCTGCCGCTGCAATTGCTGGGACTGCAGATTTCGCCAATCCTCATTTGAATGTTGAYGAAACTACTTGGAATCCYGTYACTTGGGATCAAGCCAAAAATGAMCCTGTTTACGGATATGTTGGTTCCAAAAAGTTTGCTGAGCGGGCAGTTTGGGACTTTGTTGAAGCTGAAAAGCCAAATTTTGTTGTCAATACCATTCTACCAACCTTTTGTTTCGGCCCACAAGCTTTTGTGGTTAAGGATACTTTCAATCGCTCTACTGGCGTCACTGCTCAGCTTTTGAAGTTGACTCCAGACAGTGAAATTCCTAAATTAATTGGTCCTTTTATCGACGTCAGAGATGTTGCCARAGCTCATATTGCTGCCTTTGAAGATAAGAATATCAAAGGGCAAAGACTCMTTCTAAACAATTCTACTTTCACTAATCAAATGCTCGTTGATATTATTAGAAGAAATTTCCCTGAGTTCAAATCAAGTTTACCAGTTGGTAATGCCAATAAACCCCTTCARTCTATGGTTGTTAACGATGAAAAAAGTAGAAAGTTGCTAGGCTGGGAATATAAGAGTCTTGAAACKTGCACTGTTGATGCTGTTAAACAAATCTTGGAAGCWAAAGCTCAATGAYTCAAAGATCATTAAAGCTTAGTTTGTGATCCGTTTCTTCAACGAAAGCTTGGCCTTTTCTATTGCAATGCTTCTTTTCTGAATATCAATATAACCTTCTCATTTCAGTTTGTTACCCTAGTAATGGGATTTCTATAGCTTTTCGCCTTTTGTAAACGAACCGGAAACCCTCCCAATGCAAATAAATCTACTTTGCTTAACAAGTTAAAAATTATCTCATACTTTAATCAGGCATTATAAAGCCATACTTACTCTCTCCGCATAGAAGATAAGGAACGGTAGATGAGGAACTACATTTCACAACCAGATAATGCCTGACTTTATCTCTTCCACTTCTCCAAAAGAAACCACTGCGACAAATGAACCATCACTACCAAGTTCAACATCTTCAGTCGATCAACAACGGCCTCCGAATGAACGTCTAAAAAGTTACCTAGATCTTCAACCAATGGAAATTTAAGCAAGCTAAATAGCCCACAACTTCAGTTAATTTGAGTAACCTCGTCATCGTTGCATCATCCTGAACTTGAAGTATTCTTGGTTGGAACCGGTTGCAAAGTTGAACAGTTTCCGCATCGCATTGGACTTGCCGCGCCCCATATTCTGAGACCATGGAAAAAATGGCAGACAGAACTGGCAGTCCTGCGAAACAGAATCGTAGTCGATTCCACCACCTTATAGAAAAATTAACTTACTAACCGATATAATAATGAACCAATTTTAATGATACGGGCAATTTACAGAAGGCATAATAAGACAAACAAACTATCTATATTCAAATACTTACTCTATTAAGCTCAATCCAGTGAAGAAAAAGTTACCTATAAACCAGTCCAGTAAGTTGTCTTTCCAATAGTAAAGTGTTTAGTTAGGAAGTTTGGAGAAGCAGAAGAATTACCAACAATGACACCGTATTCACCTTTTTCGAATGCCCACTTTTCTCTATCAGCATCGTAATAAGAGCAAGCTTCCTTTGATGGAGTATCAACAGTTACAACCTTTGATTCACCCGGCTTTAAGAACACCTTACCGAACATCTTCAATTCTTTCAATGGTCTGTTGACAGCAGTAGTAGTAGATGGAGGGGAAACGTAGAATTGAGCAACTTCAGCACCTGCAACGCTACCAGTATTTGTGATTTCAACAGAAGAAACCAGATTGTCACCTTCAATTGCAACAGTTAACTTATCAAAAGCGAAGGTGGAATACGATAGACCAAAACCGAATGGGAATAATGGCTCAGTTTGAGTCTTTTCGTAGAATCTGTGACCAACAAAAACATCTTCACCATAAATACATTTACCGTTGTTAGACTTGAATGTCAAGAAAGCTGGGTTATCTTCATTCTTCTTTGGGAAAGTTAAAGACAATTTGCCGGATGGGTTCACGTCACCAAACAAAACGTCAGCAATAGCATTACCAGATTCATTACCAGTGAACCAGCCTTGAACTAAAGCCGGAACACCATCAACCCACGGCATAGAAACTGGAGTGCCGGAGGAATTCACTATAACAACGTTCTTGTTAACCTTCAAAACTTCTTCAATCAGCTGATCTTGAACACCAGGCAAGTGCATGTTTGGTCTATCGTAACCTTCAGATTCCCAATCAGCAGAAGTACCAACACATAAAACAACTTTATCAGCGGATGCTGCAACTTCAACAGCCTTGGCGATTCTTACTTCATCGGTCTCAACTTTCACGAAGGTAATGTACATAGCACCACCGTCAGAAGAGAGCGTATCTAAAGTTTCACAAGTGAAAGTAGGACCCGAACCGAATTCAATCTTAAACTTGATGGTTTCACCCTTGGTTAACTTTTTGGTTCTAGTACCTCCAACTGAGCAAACGCCAATAGCAGCAGTAGTTAAAACTTGGTTGGTAGTATCATCAATGAATTGCTCGCCATTAATGTAGAACATGGTGGTACCTAAACTAGAAACCTTGAAATCGTAATCACCATCTTCGGGAGCAGTGAATTCACCTTCTAAGTCCATATAGAATAATGGACCTGGAATTTTTGGATGCTTGTAACCGTGCAAAGTCATTTTGGTGGAACGGGTTTGGTATTCTTCAACGAGAGTACGGTTTTCAGTTCCTGCTGGTTCTAAGTAAACCTTACATTGAACACCCTTTTCGCCGTTGAAAGTAGAATGCTTACCTAAATCAAATAATCCCTTTTCAATGACACAACCTGGTGCATGAGCCGGTTCATAGCCTAACTTAGCGGCAACACCAGAGTGGATATCAACTGTGTAGTATGCAGTTACGGAGGCAGAGCCACCGCCAGAGATTCTAGGGTTTTTCGCATTGGGACCAATGACAGCAACGTTATCAGACTTCTTTAATGGTAATAAATTGTTTTCGTTCTTTAACAAAACAATACTCTCTTGAGCTAATTCTCTAACGAACTTGGACGATTCAGGGGTGTTGTTGTCAGCAGTTTCAGGACCATTTTCAGGAACACCACTATCTATAGCGTACTTGATCAGGTTTAGGATTTGTTTCACTCTGGCATCAATGACATCCATTGAAATCTCTCTAGCAGAGATAGCATGAGCAAGGGAATCATGCTTTCTCATAAGTGGGGAACCAGGACATTCTATGTCTAACGAAGCATCTAATGAAGCCTTCAAGGAATAGACACCAAACCAGTCGGACATAATTAAACCATCCCAACCCCATTCTCCTCTCAAGACATCGTTTAACAAAAACTTGGATTGAGAAACGTGTTCACCGTTAACTTTGTTGTAAGAGCTCATGACGCACTTTGGATTGGAATACTTGATAGCCAATTGGAAAGGTTTCAGGTAAACTTCCCTTAAAGCCCTTTGAGAAACAATTGAATCGACAGAGTTTCTTTCGTCTTCCATATCGTTACAGACGAAATGCTTGATAGTGGCAGCAGTGTGAGCAGACTGGATACCGTTGATGATACTGGCGGATGCTAAACCGGATAAAGTTGGATCTTCAGAGAATGATTCGAAGCCTCTACCACCTAAAGGACCCCTTTGAATGTTACAAGTTGGACCTAAGAGAACATGAATGCTTTTGTGCTTAGCTTCTTTGGCCATCATCTTACCAGCATCCTCTAATAATGCCATATTCCAAGTGGCTGCTAACGCAGTACCGTTAGGGAAACATAACGATGGTACAGCACGAGCATACCCCCTAGTACCCCTGATACCATTTGGACCATCAGAGAAGCGAACTGATGGGATGGATAGTCTCTCGATTTCTTGGGTGTGCCAGAAATCCTTCAATGACAATAATTTGACCTTCTCTTTGACAGATAATTCTTCGAGAATGTGTTCAACGTCAAATTGATCAGACATGATGATATAGTTTTATTTGAATTTTTTTGCAGTTTGGAAATAATAGTGGTAGTTTTTCTCTCAAAGAGGTAGGAGGAAAAGAAAGAAAAACATGGAGTTTCACTGGATTATATACGGCAAGAAAGTTCAAGGAACTGGCTAGGATACTAGAAGATCACTGATCAATGTTGTACGTGTTCTTTTAGGGATATACCAGATTGGAAAGAGAGAGAAGTGCTTTGGCAGGTTTGTTCTGCGGACTTTCTTTTGTCTTCCTCCGCAAAAAATGCAGCGCGGGGAAGAAACTCGCTCCACTGTCGCCGCATTGGGCCACGCGCAAAGAATTCTCTTGGCCCGTCTTTTTCCCGCAAATGAATCATCATCATACCAATTGTTTGAGTCACTCAATGGAACTCAATCTCTGTCCCATATCTTATAATCATATATCAATCTGCTTTATTTATGTGCCTGCAATATACCGAAACTACTAAGTCAGTATCATTGATATTGTATCAACCCAACAAGATATCGAAGTTAACATCAGCAGTATGCTCATCTTTTGAGTGATTTTTCTTCTTGCCCCCACAATCTTCAAAAAAAGAATCAATTGTTTCGCTCCTATTGTACCCCATATGCCTCTCGGGAGAAATAATTCCCTTTGGGGCTTAACCTCTCCGATACACTTTGAATTTTATTTTGGCCAATGCAGTCTTCAAATACAAACAAGTTTTTACTGGCGCTTAAAGAAATCTAGAAACAGCAAAGACAGATAACGTGGTTGAATAATGGGTTTATATCACAGGACAAAATAAAATAAAGGCCAGAAATATAAATCAAAGGGAAAATATCAATAAAAAATATAAAGATTCAGATATTCAGAGAGAGCTGATATAGAGTGACAAAAGGAAACAAGCAGAGAACACACACTTTGGAAATTATGAATATAATATTGCGGTCATATATATGTAAAACTTTCTATAATTGATTTGAGAGTGATAACCACTCCCATTCCTGCCGTATTCTAATTCTTTCTTAGCATCCAGATTGTCTCCATATATCATGGATCATGATCTAGGAGGCACTTTACATACAACCACCACCTTAATTTACTGTTTCAACCAGTTTCCCAACCAGCACCCTCTATTACAAGCTCGATAATCTTACAATACTGTTACAGATCCATGCTTCCTGCAAACTCTAAGATTTTCTAGTAAATCATCCAACAGAAATCTCAAATGTAACTTTGAGCTTTAGGCAAATGGTGAGATCCAATTTATCGTCCGATCCGGCAATATCTCGGCTATAAAGTGCGTCCCAGAAAGCCTGTTTTTTAAACCCGGTCTCGACAGCCAAGCCACATAGTCCAAGCCACACATCTTTGGCCACAACCAGAGTGCCCTATAAAAATCCCTTTATGGTGTTCAAATCTCTCTCGTTACTCCCCAAATGAATACGTCAATTTCAAAACAACATGGTTAATGTAATAGAGTTCAACTATATCGCAAGTAAGGATGACTAGGTGATATACTGGATGAATAACAGGTGTAAACCTTTGTCAAAAAGCTAACCTTTATACCTTAACCACATTTCGCCAAAGGGGTTTTTGCTATTTGAGGGGAAACATAATCTATGTATGTGCACCTTTCATAGTCCTTTTTACCTTTTAGTTTAGCAACCTATGTTCACAGAAGAGACCAGTGTTTAGGTTACCACTTTTCGACCATATACCGATAATATAGTTTTACCACTACACTATACAACCCTGTTTAATACAACGTTTAATAACTTACTTGATCGCTTTTTTCCTTCTCTCCATTACTCAATTCGTATTCTCCCATATACCGCAGTTAAGCTTGACTTCATCTAATAAAACTCATAAACTTCAGCAACTTCAATCCAAGCTCCCCGTTCCATTATATCATTCCGATCCGTATTCCAGCATCGCTTACTATTCCTTCTACTGAAACAAACGCCTAACCACTTTTCATATACAACCTTTCTATACTCGCTACTTTATTTTCAACAGAACTACTATCATAATACAGCAGTCATTCTCGTCTAATTAATCTCATACTATTATTTCACTCTAAATATAACCTCTAGCTTTTCTGTCTTAGCTAAAATTAAGGAAATAAATCTATCTACAACTTTAGATTTTGCACCCACTTGAACACTTTGTCCATTTGGAGTCAACCACTTTCCGCATCCCTCAAAAGCGAGACCTCCATGACAGCCTGTTTGTGGTATAAACTGCTACTTCCTCATGCTCATTACCCCGTCCCCCATCTTCGGCTTAGAACCTTTCACTTTGACTACTTGATATACAACCAGCACCGCAGTTTATCATTTAAGCTAGTTTGTTGAAAGCTGCGGTGAGATTAAAAATGATCATTTGATCGTGGTTCTAAATGCTAACGTTTGGGAATTCTGTAACGATCTTATAATACAGACGGAATAAGTTCCAACTTTCTAATAGTAGCTGTTCTATACATGTTATGTCCATTGTAGTAATAATATGCAAATTGATAGATATGTTCACTATTACACATAATATTATATTCAGTTTGATCCAATACGAAACCATTGACCCTGTTGAGAGTTTTCCATCTATGGAAATGGGAGGAAAAACATTCGAGTGAAAAAAAAAGGCGATGCCAGAAATTACATAAGCAGTAATATTTACGTTCTGAATGGGATCACAACTGGATGTTACTCGCTTTCAACTACACCTTAGAACTCGAGTATGCATTGAAGTTTAGTAAATTGTTTATACTTATATATTGGTTTGCCTTTTGCAAAATATCTGAACGAAGAAGTATATAGTATATAAAGTAGTTAATTGGCCAATCAGCCGTTCAAGGTAGGAGCAGCATGGTCATTATATCTACCCCCTAGAATCACAAATCTATCAAGCTCAGAATTGATTTCATCAAACTCAGCATCGGTTAACTCAATATGAGTATTATTTTCATGGTTYCTTTCAGGAGTAGAGGATGAAGGAATTGGAACCACTCTAGCGTATTTATCTGGGAATTCGGAGAATTTTCTAACCCATGACAAAGACAATTGGGCAGGAGAACAGTTCTTGGATTCTGCAAATTTGGTAATGTAATCAACTAATGCCATATTTGCCTTCARGATTTCATCAGATTTAAATCTATCAAAGAAACTTCTAAAGTCTCCCTTTGGTATATCATCAACTGTTTTAATCGTACCCGTTAAATAGCCTCTACCTAAAGGTGAATAGGCAACAACGGTAATTCCTAATCTTTGGCAAGTTTCCATTATACCATTTGATAGGATATCTCTGGACCACATTGAGAACTCAACCTCAACACATGAAATTGGATATATCTTATTGGCTCTTTCAATTGTTTCCGCTTTAACTTCAGATAATGAGATACCTTTAATCTTACCAGATTCAATGAATGGGATAATGTTTCTGATGCATTCCTCAACAGGAACTCTTGGATCCATTCTTGCAGGTTCAAATAGTTCAATTTGCTTATCAGGAAGGAAGCTGATAATGTTATTAATTGAAGTTGCAATACCATTAGCCGAGCAATCAGCCATCATGTTAGGTAAAGCACCTTTAACTGATATTGTAACTTTTGATCTATTTGCAGGGTATTTTTCAAAATAGGCTTTCAATAGTTCCAAATTAGCATATGTGTCTTCAGGAGCATTACCGTAAAATTCACCAGCGTTTAAGAATGTGGTACCATCAGCAATGGAATTGTTAATTGTTGCGAATGCTTGCTCGTATGGGATGGGTTGCGGTCTCCAAGTTAAGGACATTAATCCGTACCCGGTCTTGCCTTTGATTTCAACAGTAGTCATATTAATTTGTATGTATTTCGTATTATTATTTGAATTGATCAAATAGCTGTATATTCTGATGATTGAAATGCTTGATAGAGACAAATCTGATCCATATTTATATGTTTCTATTAGTTAGAATTGTGTGTATTTCGCCTACTATATCATCACTCAAAGGGCCTAAAGGGTCTGGAGAAAAACTTCTTAAGTCCCTTCATTTGTGGCTGCGCAAGATCCGGAATCTCTTTTGACGCGGATTTAAAACAAGCTAACTCCCAATCCACCGGCAATCAGCCGCCTTCTTTGCACGTTGATGGGAGATTGCTTGAGGGAATAGTACTTGGAACAGAGAGATGGATGGATGAATGAATGGATGGACCGGATAATCAGGCTTTTTGATACTGAATAAGTTCAAAGTTTTTCCAATTTGATAACACCGGTTGGTTAACTCCGCGTTTGGTACTGTGGAGTTCTGATCCTCTATCTTACTGTGTATTGTACCAAAAGCCAAAGAGATCCATTTGTRTTTCTGATTTATTAATCTCCGAGTTTCAGCTTAAAATTGATTAGTGTTTTTGTGGTAGGCAAAAGTGAATCCAGGTAGTTAGTTCCACTGTAAATCTACGTACTTTTGGATATGAATTTTTCAAACCCTCTTAAAGAAGCTCTTATGATCCTGCGTTTATTTTGGTATAAAGGCCTACAAATGGCTCCTAACCTTAATTCTGGTTCATGGAACAAGTTTCACTAACTTTCTGTCCATTCGTTTTCGAGTTAAGCAGATCATCCTAATATCAATTATTGCGATGACCCTTTTTAATTACTGACATTTTAGTATGGCATTTTAATTTATTTAAGAGCGCTATTTTTCAATTTGTTGAGTACCATAATTTAGATAGCAAAAGGAGGAAATTGGTATAAATGATTTACTTGTCTTAGTGGGTTGATCAATTTGATGCTGATTATCAAATATGGGCTTGGCCGAATTTCTATACCTAACTATCGTGCAATGGTGGAAATTGATTGTTATCAGAACTATCAGATATTGGAGAATGATTTCCTCCTTATTCTCTTCTTAGTTGCAGGTGATGAAATGGATCTTATATTTCTTATCAGTAAATAAGATACATCTGTTTAATATCAAGTCCCGATGTGCACCACTCGTCGTTACAGATTCTAGATCACTTATAATAATAGACTTATCTTCTAATACTATTATAAACTAACTCAAGTAGTCTTAACCACAGCATGTCCTTTAACCAATTTCAATTTCCCCACCACTAAAAATGTCCTCACAATTCACCGACCTCAATCGACGCGATCATCTTCCTTTGTACTTCTGCGTCGATCAGAAGTCTGTGTGTGTCGCACTACCAACTTCCCAAAAAGAACAGTAGATTGGATGGACACATTCAGCAAAGAGGTAAATAGATAGATAGACATCAGTTCTCTACGTATGTATACACTTTGCTGTCTTTCTTCACATAAACTTTTCATTGATCCAGAGTATTCAGCCATTGATTACTCAGATG
>BCKW01000016.1:0-34825 GCA_001600755.1 Ogataea methanolica
TATAGTATAATTTACTATGTAATATAACAATATTACGTAAATCTGCTCTGTCTGTAGGAAAGTCTGCTCTGTCTGTAGGGTTTCCCCAATTTGTGGTATTTATTAGATAAGCCACAACAATAACTAAGTCATATCAGACTCATATCAGAGTCTATATTACGTCATACGATTTCGTTGATTGTATTAAGTATCGGATACGAATCGGATATGATAATTTTAGGTTTGAGGAAGTTTATCAGAACCTCACTTTCATTTGACGTGTGATTCTCTAGATATGATTACAGTTTGTGGTATTTATTAGGTAAGCCACAACAATAATGAAGTCATAGCTGAATCAAGATTACGTCATACGAATCCGTTGATTGTGTTAAGTATCGGATACGGATCGGAAATGTTGAGATTGGGATTGAAGAAGTCAGTGAAAATTTTTCACTAAAGTGTCGGATGGGAAGTCAATATAAATAGATATGTATATCGTAATTATCTGGAAAGAAGATAGAATCAGATCTGTTCCAGAAAGGCGGAAGATTTTTATACAAACAATTTGGTTTATAAGTTTTTATAATAAAAATATTTTATTATATTTGTGTTTCCAAAAATCAGTCGCTGACCTAAAACTAGTCTATTAAAATTGAACTCAACTTAGTATGTAGCTGATACTATTTTATTATGCCCGAGGAGGTATCCATGACTGAACTACTTGTATGGTAGCTAAAGCTATGTCATACCACTAAAGAGTAGGGATACTAGAAATGGCTATACATATGATTTCCTAATCCTCGATAGACATTTTCCCTTGGAAAGAGAGTTAAATCTTTTGAAAAGAGAAAAAAAGAGAATAATAATAAATTAACAATTAACACGACTAAATCGAATAGTGCCCAATTCATTACAAGCAACACAAGCAGGCAACTTGTCCGAGTGGTTAAGGAGAAAGATTAGAAATCTTTTGGGTTTCGCCCGCGCAGGTTCGAATCCTGCAGTTGTCGAGATTTTTGAAGACCCATAGTATGCTTTTCTGAATCCCTCTCTCCTGAAGGAGAGCGAGCATGTTTGGGATTTAAATGCTTTTGGAGATTCAGCACTTAATGACTTTTTATCTAAAAAGTAGAGATAAAGTAGAATAAAACTAATATTTAAATGGACGTCTGCATTGCAACCAATAAAGCTTATTGTAATAGAGATCACTCTAGTACTCTGATTACTAAGCGGTTCTCCCCTTTAGTGTATTACACTAACCCACATTCGTAGTTGAGAAAGTCTCTCGAGGTCTTTCCCAACTACCGGAATGGTTTATGGTTTATATTAATTAGGTATTTATTATCTTTACGTATTTTAGTTAGAGCCTTTTTACCTTCTAGAAGAAGCAGTCTTCAGGGGGAAATATACTTTTCGCTTAAAGGACCACATTTAAGCCGTATGCATTCAAAACCAAAGACCAGCTACTAGTTACTGTACAACCTAAAGTATTGTTACACTTTTAGATATATTTTATTATATGTAAATACTATACTTTGAGTATAAGGGTTGTATTAGTACAGTAGTTTAACTATATTCCTTGTATACGGTCGTAAAGGACTATACCTAAACACTTGTTTTTTCAGGTAATATAGCTTAACTCAACTAAAAGTTAAAAGGATCTATAAAAGGTATACAAATGGAATTCATGATCCCTCTTAAATAGACAAAAAACCATTTAGCGAAATGTGGTTAGGGAGTAAAGATTTGTTAACCTCAAACCTTTACACTGATCATCCATCCAGTATCTTACCTTATCAACCTTTAATAGTAATATCGCTCGACTCTATTACACTTGCCAACTTATATACCTCCAATTACATCGTAGCTCTGGAAGACTCTACTTCACAGATTAACGCTGTAACCTCAACAGGACTTTCAGAATCAACTAGCCACTTGCGCCACTAGCGCATCTTATGACATAGGTAATGTTTTATCACACAAATATTATCACAACAAAAAGGACTATAAAAGGTGTACATACGGGGTTGATGCTTCCTTCTTTAATAGACAAAAACCCCTTTAGCGAAATGGTTAAGGTATAAAGCTTTGTTCACTAACAAACCTTTAAACTTATTATTCATCCATACTATTACGTAATTATCCTTAATGGTAAATAGGTGAACCCGATTACAGTGTTACTAAAACTGATACTAGACCTAAATAAGTCCTATACAAGTTGAACTCAACTTAGCATGTAGCTGATACTGTTTAAAATAACCCGAGGAGGTATCCACCCCGGAACCACTTGTATGGTAGCTAAAGCTATGTCATACCGCTAAAGAGTAGGGATACTAGAAATGGCTATAAATTGCTTTAAATAATTATTTAATCCTCAATAGTATAAAATTGATGGGAAGTGAAGTTGTCGGCAAGCAATGGGGAAAGGGAGCTCTGACTTGAAGTTGATAGGAATTCCAGACAGCAAAAAACAATGATTTCTAATTGAAAACAATTTAAAAAACGAAACCAAACTAAATTAAAAAGAGGAAAAAGAAATGATTCCAAAAGAGTATAGTAAACTATAGCGGATAGCCTAATATTAAGAAAGATAAAGGATATAAAAGTCCATTAAGCAAGGTAAGTATTGTACCCACTGTGAACCTAAAATGGACACGCGTCCTAAAAAGGGAATAAATAAACACTATATGGTTTACCGACTCAGAATGAATTATTTTATTGTCGGACGCGAAACAGACAACTACCTTTCTAACCATTAATAGGTGTTGCTTGATGAAGAACAGAATTTTTTTCAATGTTGAAAGATGATAAAGACCCAGTTCACTTAATTATTTTTCAGATACTGCTTATTTTCTTCACGGCTGAGTCAATAATATACGTAAGATTAGAAAACAAATGGCTTTCAGAAAAATATTTCAACATTGAGATTCCTGTGAAAGGACAATTTTAATTAATAGAAAGGTTGTTTTGCTAACAGGACAAACGCCACACTAAAACAGAAAATAAGCAAATAGAAATTTTCCACTATAAATCATTGCATAAATATCAAATTAGAGATATAAATAACAGGCTGAATAAGTAAAATTAGGTAGCGGTCGACAGATGAACTTTAACAAGAATCTAGATACCATAGAAAGGTAAACAAAACGAAAAACGATGTTCCTCAACCATTGCAACAAACACCAATTATTTGTTGAGGAATAGGACTTTATTATATTTGTATTTGTTACCGACTTTGAAAAGCAAACGTAGGTATTCAGTACCCCACTGAAATCTTAATTTAAGCACTTTATTATAAGGGAAGACGTGCTAAAAAGGAATAAATTAGGTCTTGATAGATCTACCTGATAAATCTGCACTATCAAGGTTAACCGAGAAATTCCACTGTAAACAAAGAAGCTTTATCGTGAATCTCCAATGTAAGAAATTTTAGAAACAGTTTGCAAAATAGAGAAAAGAATTAGTGGAAATTCATAAAGGCACAAACAAGGGAAACTTCTATATGCTTAGTTACTTCTATATAAAGCTGATAAAAGATCTGAGAAAGTGGAGGAAGTTTGTCACCTCACACCAATATAAAGATACCTCACTAATTAGATAGTGAATTAGTTTAGTCCAATGATTGGTTGACTTGTGCTAAAAGTAGGGACAAGAAAATATCATACCAGGAATGAATGGCACTATGTTAAATAATGCAATTTATAAGGCTTAGTCATAACATTAGCAGGTTCATAAGAATAAGAAGCGGATACGGTCGCTTATGTTAAATGAAGAAAAGCCTTTGAAGAAAAAAAGAAATTTCAAAGAAATCAAAAACATTACACAGACTTGTTGGGCGATTCATTAGAGTTAACTAACAATGGTATTAAAATTCCACGATCCAGTGCTAAATCGCGTAACATATGATAGATAGCAATCATCCTCTTACAAATCAAGGAAAGCTAATCTTTAAGAGAAAAGAAAACACTCTACAGGGGACAACTACACCACCATACCAATGCCTATCAGAATACCTTAAGTAGAGAATGCATAACAATGCTTCGTAATCATTAATGAAAGAACAGTTTTACCGACCAAATTCGAAGTACAGAAGATTTTATCTTTTTTAGCAGTGACAATTTGATAAACGGAATCCTGCAGCAGCCTATTCCATTCCACCTTTCATCAAGAGTGATGTTTAAAATTTTTATTATGGAGCCAATTGTTCAGAAGGTCAAAAAATCACAGAAATTAAAAATAAATCGAGTATTATAAACAGTAGCTTCTATCATTTGTTACTAAGAAGACTTCTTTTTGATTGCTGGATAAAGGCATACACCAAGATTGGCTGAACTAAATGCTCTTAACCTTTTATTTTGAAGCTTCAAAAAATATAAAAGTATGATTAATTGAAAAAAAAATTCTCTAAGCTGGTTATAGCAAAAGGGCTATATTGAAACATTGACTGCACCAAGAAATAACTGAGGAACGCTAAAAACATTCGGAATCATCAGAAAAGCAAAATTAGGAGAGCAGCTTCTTCAGGTGACAAACAGATAAGGAGCAGTAGGAAAGAAAGTAACAAACTATTATTTAAAAGTTAACTCTTGCCATATGCTCAATGGCGCCACAAACCGGGAAAGAGTACAAGAGAATGTAAGAAGAAGTTAAGATATAATACTAGAAAAACCAGTGGACCTTTACTGCAGTTGTGGTTGACACAAAAAATCGAGGTAAAGCAGAGCTGATACGTCTAAATTTCCCCACACGCTTCTGTTTGACTTATTTACATGAGCTTTACTTGACAGAACGGAAATCAAATGAGATATCAAAGTTGTCATAGTTTATAGATGACCATATAGCTTCCGGAAGAGCAAAATTCCATCATAATGAACAAGTTAATCTACTCGTTATCGCCTTGAAAAACATCTCAAATAGAAAATCATATAACCGAATTCCAGTAGCAAAGGATGCATAAAAGCTTTATTAAGGAAAAGGTAATTTTGCCCATTAAATGTCTTTCCGTCCCACAATTTTTCTTTATGAGTTTGCCCCTGGGTATTAGAACATGACAGGGACCCGTTACCCTACGGCATATAGCTATCAAAAAGAAAGCCCACTTTGCTCATTTCCAGAAAATTTTGGGCCAATCGCTAAGATTCTGGGGCGAGGAATATTGATGCGCATCAAACAGATACTGTATCTTTCAACGATGAAATACAACGGGCAATGGAGGTAGAGAAAACAAAAATACTAACACAGTATTATTGAATAAACGGCTACTTTAACGCTATTGCATACAGAAACCAAAAAAATGGTATGCGCAAAAATCATTCCGTCATCTTTTAGCAAAACACACAGAATAAGAGGAATTCGAATAACAAAATACGTTTATTATGATATACTGTTGTTCCTCAAAAAAAAAAGTCGCCTACATTCTAATTAAAGAACCATTATTACTTGTATGCAAAGTTACAAAAATAAGATGCAAATTAGGACAATTTGAAGAGAAATAGTTTATAGGAATTACCTCTGCATTGTGTAAAGTTCACCAGCCAATAAGCCTTTAGAACGAATGGTTAAGATATGTAGCAATATCTACCATTAAGACAACAGAAAATAGTGAAAGAGATATTCCATTCTTTAATGATATTCTAAGAAAATGAAGCGATCCCCATAAACATTTGATGTTACTTCTTAGATTGCTAAGAACTGACAGCTATAACAAATGTATACCATTTTAAATTAATATGAGAGTAAGGGAGAGAGAGAAGTCAAAGTACGTGCAAGTTCTAACAGAGGAGATATGTTTTTTTGAAAAATTTACCTTCCAATCCGCTATCTTTGTTACTATTTTTCTTAATTTTATTAATCTTTGTTGTTGGCTGTGTTTTAAGTCCATTGCTTTTCAAGATTAAATGCTCACTGCAAGTTTAACTTTCATTTTTAGTTCATAATTTGCGAATAAAAAAAAATGAAAATTGTCCCTTTCTTAGAACTAAAAGTGCCTTTAAATTCCAACATTGTTACCTATATTGTTTAACTCTTTCCTTAGCCCTTCTTATGTCGTGTTAGAATTTTTGGAAACCGGTTTATGGCATGGAGATTAACAAGTTTTTTGTTCTTATTTGAATACAATTAGTGCGGACGTTTTATACGATAATACGCAAATAGTTAAGAATGACGGATACTTGCTTCTTGATTTCTTAATGTCATGGCAAATTTGCCTAGAAACATTCAACTAATATCAAGAATTCCTAAGATATATATGCATGAAAAAAGTATATCAAATTTATGAGGTGTTCATTTTATGATGCATCTAGTATTAAGTGCGTCAGAATGTTTAAAATTACAAAAATGAATTAAGATAAAATTGTTATTTTCTCAGATAATCTTTATTTTTTAGTTAACATGGAAAAACTCAAATAAAAAAGCAAGGTATTTAAATATTTATAATAAAAGATGAGTGTTAACAAAGGCTGTTGACGTAACTCCAGAGTTTCCTGCTTAAGAAATTAAAAAATTCTTACCATATCTGCAACAATTTATGGAAAGAAAAAATAATTCAGAAACCGGAGGTGGAAGGGTTAGAGCATGCACTCTACGGATTATAAAGAATCGGGCACCCTATTCGTTTTGTTGTTTATTTAAAATTCTTCTTAACTTGGAACTTGATATTTTATAACTTCTTAATAAGCTATGAACTAAGTCCAACCTCTCTCAAGTATCTTTTAAAATAATAGGGAAATACAATCATATTTAGAATAAGAACTGCATGTCGAATGTCGACGAATTTGTCGATAGTCTTCACAAAATTTTAGTAGGGTAAACATCCAGGAAAGGAAAAATGAAATATATAGCCATTTCTAGTATCCCTACTCTTTAGCGGTATGACATAGCCTTAGCTACCATACAAGTGGTTGCGGTGTGGATACCTCCTCGGGTTATTTTAAACAGTATCAGCTACATAGTAAGTTGAGTTTAATTGAGCCTTTGGTCGGGTGTAATACTGGCTTTTGTAACGAAGTATAATAAAATATCCTATTAAAAAGCTTATGCTTAAAATTGTTAAAATTGTTTATTTAAAGCTTGACCCCTTTTCTAGGAAAAATCCCAATTGTAGCTTCTTTCCAAATTATTACGATTTACAGATCTTCAATTCTAATCTTAACATATTTATTCTCTGGTTTGTTATGGCTTACCTAATAAATACCGCATGTAATCGTATCTAGAGAATCACACGTCAAATGAAAGTGAGCTTCACACATAGAAAGATGAAAACCCAGCATACAATATTTTGATGTAGATATCTTTCGGACACTTTTATATGATTACTGCATGTGTGACGAAGCGCCCGCGGCCCTATGGTGTAGTGGTTATCACTTCTGATTCTGATTCAGGCAACCCCGGTTCGAATCTGTGTAGGACCTAAGTTTTGCAATTTTTTTGTTTTTTGATTGAAGAGCTGACTGAATCTTCATTTGCAGATCTTGATATATAAGTACAGTTTTTTGCGATCAATAAAATTATGACAATCGGAATGTTTTAGCTGTTCAGAAAGTTTAACCTCATTACAAAGTCAATGAGGATGATCATTATTGATTTGCTGAGTATGGATATCTCACATTTAACTCCGAAAGTTTTAAATATTAAACTTTTTTAACGAAGTGGTAAAGAATACGTTTTTCTAGATTAATTTAGAATCATACTTAGATAAGTTTTTGAGCATCCGAAAATCTTAAAGACTCCGAAAAAGCGAAGATAAAAATATTGAATTGGTAACGGTCAGGAAGGTGTAGAGAAAGGATGAAAGAAAAAATTATGTCGAATGGAATTAGACATGGATATATTAAAGATGTATAAACTGTAATCGGGTTCACCTATTTACCATTAAGGATGACTGTGTAATACGCTGGATGAATGATCGGTGTAAAGGTTCCTAGGTTAACCAACGTTGATGCCCAAGCCACCCTTAGCAAAACGGGCTTTTTTTGAATTTAAGAGGGAACAACATTTCGATATGTAAGCCTTTTATAGAGCTTTTCCGCTTTTAATTTAGCAGGCTATATCAAGTGAACCAACAAGTGTTTAAGTTAAATTCCTTTCGACCGTGTACCGGGAATATAGTCTCCCTACTATAATATACAACCGTATTTCAGACTTTTATAGTTCGTAAACCGTTTGATGCTTAAAACAATAATTAACGCTAAGGAAACATTTAATTGGAGGTGATTAGGTAAAAATTATGTTGGAAATTAAAATCAATTATATAAAAGCTCTTAGTCTTAGGTATACTAATTAATCAGCTAGCGACAATCCCCAAGTTATTAGTAATTTTGGAAGCAATTTCTGAATCGGATAGAGCGGAATTATTTTGCTGTTGTTTTGTTTTGTAAGATTTTTATATATTTTTATCCATGGTCCTAAGTAGTCGTGCAACTTTTCTTTTCTCGTTGGCCTGGTTGCAAAAAAATTTGAGGACTAGTTTGTTAGTATTCATAAAGAATATAATGCGGAGGGAGAAGGAGGGACCTTGTTGTCGATATTAAGGAAGGATTTTGAAATTACGATGTATGCATAATGCCTATTCCTTTGCTTTGGTTGTAAGTCGTGTTTGGAATGAAGAATGTGAATGGGAGATGAATTGACTCAACAAAACTGTCATTATGTCATTGAAAAACGATCTTCAAATATTCCGTTATTGAGTGTTAGGTTTAGAAAGGATTATTACAGCCTCCTAAACAAACTGAATTGGTGGTATGTATAGAGATGTATAGAGGGGCGATTAGGTATTTTTTTTTCTTTTCTTGAAGGTCAGACAAATAGAGAAGATTCGCGCATATATTTAATTGTCAGTATGCATAGCCGCCCAATTCAAATCAGGCTAAGAAAGTATATTCTTTACGTGCTTAAAACTCGGAACCACTACCAGAAGCAGTTATATAACTGGAGAGCAGGCTTTCATTGGAGAATAAGGACTCCCTGCCACACTTCGTAAAGAGTTTTCTCATGCCAAAGGTACTTCGTTGGCTTCAAAACGATGCTTGCAAAGTACTCATCTGTCTGCAATAATAAGTACTAGAATTGAGACGCTACCAGTGAGACATCCTCTGCGCTGTTCTAGTTACTTATTGTTATGATCTGTTATTTGTTTTTGAGATCAGAAGGATTTTATATTCACCAACATGGATAAATTATTATTTTTTGATCAAAATATTAGGTAGATCAAAATAGTAGGTAAAATGTAAAATGTTATCTCAATTTGAATCAAATTCAACCAAACTGAAACAACGTTTTGTGTTCCAACTATTTATTGTTTTGCCATACTTGAATATCCTTGCGCGCTATCTGTATATCGTGATTTGTATATATAAGTATGTGCAAGATATTCATTCACATGTAATATGCACTCAAAGGGGGAGTGCGGAATAGCTTGATTGTTCAAGTAATTCGTCAGTCACATAAACTACGTACAGGCAGGTTTCAGAATTACACCATTCCTCTTTTCCCATTATATAAATAGCTGCTTTTAAATTAACAAATTGCAGGACCATTTGATATTCTAATATTATAAATGTTGGTGCCAAATATTTAATTTAGTAGAATTTTTATTAAAACAGAGACTAGTTATGAGAGACACATATAACCCACCTTTATTAGTGGCAAATTCTGAGTTACAAAATATATCAACAAATTTGTCTTTAAATACAGCTGACGTACTTCAAAGGTAAGAATGGTTAAAGAAACTGATGAAGCAATTGTTTATTTTCTAAGGTTTATTTACTAACAAAGTTTTAGACTGGATGATATCTATGATTCATTGAATGGCCTTCTAAGCCTGGTGACTTCAAAAATCTTATCCAACCAATCTCTAGATAACTGGAAAGATGAGTTAAAGCTAAGTATTTTGGTAGGTGTAGCTTGATTATTTTCTATCACGATTTTTTTGCCATAATACTAACCTATACCCTCAGTCCATTCACGATATCCTTCAATTGAAGGATCTTAGCACTGTTGCAAAAGAACGGCTGTTAAAAATAAATCAAATTGCTAACTCTATTGCCTATATATGCGTTGAAAGAATGTCATTGAAAACAAAACTGGATGCTCTCAACTCCAAGAACGTTGTGTTTTCAGAAGAATGTAAGGTATCTGATTGTTTTCCAACTCATTTCTCAATTTATCCAGATTATGAAAATCTAGTTGACCAGCACTATCTAATTGATCAGCAGTGCATTTTTACCCTCGACCAGATAAACTTAAATGAACATAGTTTTACTTATAGCAAAGCGCTGTCCAAATCTGACAATATAGGGAAAAGATTTAGCCTTCAGTCGCAAAGAATAATTACAGAGGGTACAAGCTACGAGGAAGCTCATTCAAGTACTTTTCATAACACCCTTAAGAGAAGAGATAGTACTTCACGATTGGAAAAGTTTGCATTCAATTCCAAGAATGAGAAAATACAGACATCAAGAAGAAGAAGACTTTCAACAGCAACAGTTGATATCTTAAACATTTGGTAAGTATTTTATTGTCGCACCTTTTCTATCTGACAATTTTTTTTGAATCTGTTCTACTAACCATTCTTTTAATAACTTAGGTTCAATGAGAACAAAGAAAGTCCTTATTTAACAAAAGGTGACTTAACCGAGATAGTTAGCAGAACAGGGCTCCGCGAATCGCAAGTCAAGAACTGGGTTTCTAACAAAAGAAGAAAAGAAAAGAGTAGTCATGTGTCTCAGGAAGTTTTCTGCTTACTCTAACATCATCATGCACCGCTTTGAAGCTTTTCAAGAATATCTAAGTTTCTTTTTTTTGAATTATCTGTAGTGAAATAAAAAACTTGGTGGTAATTTTGTATGTAATCATCTATTTCGCAATCCAATATCAGGCATCAACTAGACAAAGGAAGCTGTAAAAAAAATAACACGCAGTTCTAAGTA
Source organism: Ogataea methanolica (assembly GCA_001600755.1). Lineage (NCBI taxonomy): Eukaryota > Fungi > Ascomycota > Pichiomycetes > Pichiales > Pichiaceae > Ogataea > Ogataea methanolica. The sequence continues at coordinate 10,905 of BCKW01000016.1, forward strand.
ACATCTCAAACAGTAACAATATTTATGTGCATCTTTGCCGCCTTCTTTTCCTAATTTGTTGGAACAAGCCGCATTATGCAAGTAATTAGTTTCAGAAGAATAAGTTTACTTTTGATTGTAGCTACTCTACTTCTGCATCAATCCAAAAAATAGACAATGACTTGATGATTTTTTCAGCTTAGCCATTCATTCTTAAAGTAGTACAGCTAGTTTAGGTCCAATTTTGTTTTTTCTTTCCAAGTTTATATCTAAACTTGCTTTTACGTACCTATTAGAGAAGTCAAATTTACGAAGTGTAGTATCCAGGTAATTTCTTCCAGTTTTAATAAACACATAAACCAATCAGTGTTAGAAAATCTTGACCCATTTTTTCGCTACAAAGTATTACCTCTACTTTTCCTTATAAACTGAACTTTACTTACTTGCTATTTGGTTAAAAGAAATATCATCTATCTTTAATTGTGACACTCAAAAGCCAGCAAAAAGCGTTTCAAAAAGTATGAATTCTTCATCCAAAACCTTCAGAGTTCGTCGTCAAGAAAGAAACGGCGAAAGCAATCCCGAATTTCAAGCGCAATCCTTTTTATATTCTGAATTGCCAAGAATACCTAAAGTATCTGGTAAATTATTAATATTAATAGAGAATCTGAAGCAAAAACCCAATAGTGTCAAGAAACTTGAAAAGAAAAAAAAAAAGGCAAAAAAGATTTGCTCAGGGCATGCGAGAAGTAAGAGAATGAATAGCTTTATGGCCTTTAGGTGCTTCTACTCCAGAGACGTACCCTCCTACATTGATCAATCAAATTTGTCTCAAAAGTTAGCGGAGCTTTGGAAAGAAGATCCAAACAAAGACGTTTGGAAAAGATATGTTGATGAATACAACATTTCATCCGTGAAGCTTAGCTTTGTTAATTGGCTGCTACTGAGATTGAAAAACTCCAATATCAAACTTTCAAATGACTCTGATTATACTTGGTCTCAAGTAAATTTTATGTCAGACATGAAGGTCGAAGACGTATTTGTGAACTCTGAAGCCTCTACTGTCTCTTGAAGCCAGTAGCTAGTCTCTTATCATTGTATTTTCATGTAGTGACTACCGCACATTGTTAAGGTAATTCTGCCACCGGCCTGCACTTTAAATAAAGGCAACTGTTCACTATCACGTTGTGTGTTGGATAAGGAAGCTTGAAGTTGCATAGCGTTTTAGTCGGGGCATAATAAGCTTATATGAAAAGGGATATTGTTTCAATAAATTCAATCAAACTTAACTGCTGCCAATGCAAATAAAGTATACATAAATATAAATAAGTAAAGCACAAACAAATACATACATTCAAATAACTGCTTAATGTAATGACGAAAAAAAAAATACACGAAGCCTTTAACGTTTCTTTGGACCAAATTTTTAGTAATCATCTTCCTCTCTATAACTAAACTGTCTAATTTCCCCTAGTCTTTTTCTTGCGCTTATCAAAGAATTTTCCAGCTTTAGGATTTCAACTTGTTGTTCCATTTCCAGAGTCTTATTCTCATGGATAGATAATTTGGAGTAGTCAACTTCGTCGATCTCTTCCCTGGTTGAAATCAAATCGTTGACTTTGGCGACTAGTTGCTTACATGCTAAATTGACTTTCTTTGAAGCGGCTTCTAACTTGTCCTGTGTTTTTGACATTAACTGCGATTTGACCCTTGAAGAAGATACTAATTGTGCGGTGGATGCTGCAACCTCATTAGAAGCAACAATTAATTCTTCACTTGTGTTCTGGCCGCACAAGACACCATCTGCAGTCTTGATTAGAATACCAGTGGAGTACGCAATTTGCTTAGATGCTGAAATCAAGCCTTCTGTCCACTTATTGTTCTTCTTATAGAATGAGGTTTTAGACTTTGAACCTCTACCATTATTAACTATCTCTTCTTGAGATTCAATAGATGCTTGAATCAACAATTTAATGGCACCAATGATGGCTTGCGCTGAAGCTAAGATAGACTCATTAACCTTAACATCAATAGCGGATACTGAAGGATCCTTTGGCTTAGATAATAAAGAGCTCAAATGTTTAGAAGCTAAATCGATTGCTTTTGTAGCATTGGCCATTTCTTGATCAACCAAATCACTAACTTCCATGTTGGTTTTATTCAAGTTAATCTTAGACCCAGTCGTCTTTAAAGTTTCAACTAATTGAAGCAAAGTTTGCAAAATGTTTTGAACATCCATGTTACCATTGATAACCTTATCCGTTTTGTCTTCATCAGCCAAAGATTTAATGTTCTCACTGAATAGAGATTCTAAGAAGACCTGAGAAATTTCAGCCACATCTCTAGCAGTATCGATTAAATCATTTTGGAAGTCATCAGTATTGGTTAATCTAGACAACCCTTTACAGTTCAATAAAATGTCACTTATTGAAGTTGTGAAAGACGTAATAGTTTCAATAACTGCAATTTGGTCACCGTTTGGGCCATCTGCGATGAAGTTGTTGAAACTGCCAGCAAATTCTGTAGCCAAATCTGATGACTTTTCAATCAGGGTAGCGGAATATTCTGCAGAAGAATTCAAGTTACCAGCCTGCATGGGAGAATCTAATTCAAAAATGGAATCCTGAATCCTACTAATACCAGACTTTAAAATTGCATCAATCAATTGGACTAGTTTAATTGAATGCTCCGCCAAAGCTTGATCAATGTGCTGATTCATTGCTGCTTCATTTTCTTTCTGCTGATTTGCCAAGTCAGAAATGGCTTCTTCCATAGCTTGTTGAATAACTTCCAACTCCATTTCTTTATCTGCCAATTTATTTTCAACGTCTAAAAGCCTCTTTGGATTCGAAATGGTCATTGATTTTTCGAGTTGTGACTTTAAATCTTCCACTTCTTTGTTGTGTTGAGAAAATATTGATGACAAATTTGAAGATTGAGCCCTTTCAGTTGTTGCTAGTTTTTGCTCAAGTGATCTAATTTCCAGTTGTAATTTCTCTGTATCATTCTTTGAACCTCCTCTTACTCTTTCTAGGTCTAATCTAGCTCTGTCTCTTTCTCTGATTAACTCTGCCAATTCAAGGTTTTTGGCTTTAACGTCTTTTTCGAGTTTTTCACGTTTTTCGACCGCTTCTTGAGCAGATGACGCCTTTTGCTGAATTTTCTTAAACTTAGCCAATAAAGCTAAATGCTCCTGTCTCAATTGACTGTAAAGCTTGGCCAATGATTCATACTTACTTTTCCAGTATGATACTTGCTCTTGTAAATAGTTTATTTGCTCCTCTTTAGAAATCAGTTGTTCCTGAGCAGATTGAGCATTTGTAGTCAATTCGGTTTCAAGAGCCTTAACTCTTTGATCGTATTGTTCTAACATCAGTTGATCCCTATCGTATTGACCTCTCAATGCCAACATGTCTCTTTCTAAATCAGCAACCCTACCTTGAGCTTGGGATTGCTTTTGTTGGGATATCAATTGCTGTTGAGCTAGCATTTGAGCTTCGGCTTGTTGTCTTTGTTGTTCCTCCCAATATTGTTGCCGCTGTTGTTGCATCTGCTGCTGTTGTATCAACTGCGCTTGACGTTGTTGCTCCATTTGATGTTGTTCCAATTGATAGTCTCTTTGCTGCTGAGCATAAGCATCTTTGACCATACCTGTTGGTTGGGAAATCATCGGCTCTGGTGTTGGGGTAAAAGTTTGTTCCACTGGTGGGCTTCCGGTTTGTGGCGGTATAGAAGAGCCTTCACTGTCAGAATCTTCAATAATTAAGTTTGGCGGATGGATTGGTATTCTGGGAATAGTAATCAACGTTGTTAAGTAGCGAATGGAAGAGCATTCAGCATAGAACTCGTATAACCTTTTATGTTGATCAACAAATCTTTCTCTTAAGGGTTGTAAGAATTCTTCACCTTCGGCCGCTCTATGTAGGGCTCGCAACATGGAAATCAAAAACTTATAAATACCGTAAGATTCAGCAACCAAGGGAACCAAAGCACTAACAATACATTCAGAATTGTTTGAACGACGAATAGATGCAATTATGACTCTCTGAAAGTCATCAAGTGAATCTTGTAAAGTTAACATGTCTAAAATTGCTTCATAACCTTCATTAGGATCACTGACAGCTCTTAAAGAAACATATTCCTCGTATTCAAATGTTCCATTAAATCCACGATGATCATGATGAAAGTGTAATTTTCTGACGATGTAACTCACATATTCTCTTATCAATCTACCGTAGTTTTTTATCCCATCACCTTGGAAAGCTCTACCTAAACTTTCAATCCAGGGAATGTTTTTATAGCCCCCAATCAATGCAGAAGGATGACCTTCTTGCAAGACTTTATGGGTAAGGATAAGCGCTTTGAATAGCTGAACTTCATCTGATTGGATCGGAAGAAGTTTAATTGCTTCCCAAAATGCTTTTGAAGATTTATGATCCCAAGTAAACACAATACAGCCCCGAACATGCTTTCTTTTTGGTGCTGTTTCGTCAGGTAAACATGCTTTTTTAACACTTGATTGTAGGTCTGATTCAGTGCGTGATGAAACCGAAAACATTTTTAAAGCAAAGCTAGAGGCTTGTTAGTAGGTTCGCTCTGCCTAATGTTAGCGTTGGCACTGAATAAGAGGGGTAAATAAGTACAACTGACCTATTTGAGATTTACTTACGTGTTAAGTAGTAAATTAAGTGGCTGATAAACGTGGTATTATTTACCAGTTTTAAAACAGATACCAATGTTTAAAATGGGACAGTAAGTAAATTCACTATAAATGAATAGCTGAATTAAAATAAAGTGAAAAGATGATTAAGGGAGACTAGAAAGTTAAGAGGTTACATGACTAGGAGAATAACTTGGTAGCTTTTTCGACTCGCTCTCAGATAGGTATGCTTGTTGGGAGGTGATATCTGGGTTTTCTGAACCCGTGAGAATTACAGCGAGCGAGTCACACAAATTACGAATTCTGATTTGTGTTCGACTTTCTTCTGGTTGAATCAAGTGTGCCATTTTGCATATAACCAGCGCACATTCTGCTCGCACACAAATTCTGCGAGGGAGGTGATTGAGAAATTTTTAGTATATTACAGGGTCATACATGTTAGTTCAGCCTCTTTTATGCTACGTTATGACATTTTCAAAGAATGAATGAATGTCACAACACCCTATTTCCAGTAATTTATTTCCACATTATTTAGGCAACAAAAAACATCCTTCTATATAGTATATGTTGTAGTCTTGCCTGTAATTATAATGTTTAACGTTACTAATTACGTAATTTAACTTTTTGACAAGTAATGCGCTCGTGTACACAGATATTTATTAATGGAGAAAAATGCGATAAAACGACGTTGATACAGATCATCAGGCTTTCCATAAATACGAAGAAGTAAAAGTTAATATTCAGAACCTCATCTTTCTTGCTTTTTACGTTCTAATATCTTTTAACCTTTCCTGTTTCCAGATTCTTTAATTAGCCTTCAGTTATTATTTCTAGTGCAACAACTATTATATGAGTTCTATTGAAAATTTAAAATCATTTGGTAAGTGTAAAGTTATTTAATTTCAATTAAAATACTATACCGGTTGTTTCAATTTTGAAAGCTGAAAAAAGGCTTCACGTCTCTTGAAAACGATTATACTAACATTTATTTTAATAGATCCTTTTGCCGATACCGGTGACGCTGAAACCCAACCAACTAACTACATTCATATCCGTATTCAGCAAAGAAATGGAAGAAAAACTTTAACTACTGTTCAAGGTGTTCCTGCTGAGTATGATCTAAAGAAGATATTAAAGGTCTTAAAAAAGGACTTCGCCTGTAACGGTAACATTGTCAAGGAAGAAGACTTCGGTCAAGTTATTCAATTGCAAGGGGACCAAAGATTAAAGGTGATGGAATTCTTAACCCAGCAGCTTGGTCTACAAAAGAAAAACATTAAGATCCATGGTTTCTGAGCAGTTTCAGTTTTTTGAATAGAAAATGATTTTACTTTTGTGATTCTTTTTTATGTTTATGTTCTTGAAAGTGGCAAAAGTTGGGAACCACAAAGAGCACGCCCTGTTATATTCATATCTGAGCTGCTTCTTTACACACCCTTCGTCTTCTGTTAAAGATTCAAAGCTTTTTTGCTTTTGATTGAAAATCAGCTAAAAAAAGGTGGTTTTGAAAATCGTTATTATAATGTTTATAAACGAGTATTTTTCGTTTTATTTGGTTTCAGAAGCTGGAAGAAAACTCCTACTTTTTTATATACATTTATGTGAAGGTTTCTGCCTCTGCTTCATTTTTTTATCAAAAGATATAGTCTTTTAGCAAGTTTGGTTCTTTCCTTATTACTTTATTTTCATTCTTTAACCTCGCTACTTTTCTTAATCTATATTCGTAAAAATCTCTTAGCATTTCCTTCGTGAATTACTATAAACTAGCTGTACTTTGTAACTTCTCAACTTTAGTATTGAATGAAAAATAAGGTGTATACTCTTGTATTTGTTCTTGAAAAAAGCAATAGTATCTATAGCGGAGTTGTTAAGAATTAAAACCTCTCATTTGGGCTGAAACCAGAGCCTCCTCCCGTGCCTGGCGTTCAATTACTAAAAGAAAAAAAAATCAAAAGCTCCTGCAATTATACATATGTCTGGGTAGCCCAACATGCGTAAGCTTTTTTTTCGAGATTATAATGATGAGTAATGATATAAGTCTTCAAGCCTAGAATTCTACACATTATCGCATTTGAGATTATTTTAGGCAATTGAAGCACAGAAAATCTTTAAAATCGTGATATCCCCAAAATGCCCTCAGACTTAAATCTGAAAAAGTCATGGAATCCAAAGCTCAAAAAGAATCAAGAGAGGGTATGGAAGAAAGAGCAGGAAGTGCTTCAAGAGCACAAGAAAATTAAGCTAAGGGAAGAGGAAATCAGAGATACCAAAGCTAAGAATGATTTAATTGCTTTAAGTAAAGTGAATGATTCCTCGAAAATCAGTGAGCACAATACTAGTTGGATGTACAAAGAGATTGACAATTCTAGGATTGATTATGATATCAAAGGTGCAGCATTGTCAAATGACGACTTATTGCTAGGAAAGAAAAAACTGAACCGTTCTATAACATCCAACCCCTATAATAAAAAGGACTCAAAAGAAGTGAGGCGTTTGGACAATGTCATAAGCATGAACAGCAATCATGATAAGCCTGATTCACAGACTGTGAATACCTCTGCTTTAAGCAAACCAAATGCTTTAGCAAGTGCAGTGAAATCAGCAAATAATACTGATCCGATCTTTGATTTCCAGCTTTCTCAAGTCAAAAGGAATAAACGATGTGTTAAGCAAAAAAGAAAATACAGTGAAAACTGAAATACATATGCCGCAGTAGAGATGAAAAGGACTGCCAATGAGGAATTTCAAGACCTCAACCATCACAACATGAAAGCAAGCTAAAATTAAAAAGCAATACGGAGAAATAAGGAGGACTAAAAGAAAATGAATTGATTGGATAGAAATAAGGAAAAGGAAGCAATAGAGATGATACAATCGCTAGATAATTTGAATGACATCCGTCTTTATGTAGATGTAAGAATAAATATCCTGCTATTACAATTTTGCAAAAGAATCGCTGTATGGTAGTTTATACTACGTAGTAGCAGTAGCCAGTCATTTGGTAGTAATATATCGGCTTCACAAAGATTCCTTAATTCATTAGATTGTGGAAAACTCTTTATACAGCAATAGATATTCCCTAACAGATATCACGTAGAGGATCGATGAGGTACTTAGTGCTCATCCTAATTCTGCGTCTGTCTGATCCGTAAAAGAAGATACAGAAACCGCAATTAAGAAAAACTATCAACACTCTAAAAAGATTGAAAAGTCCATGAAAGCAATATCGTGTGGCACGCAATGAATGGGGAATTGGTATTCTGTTGTATGTGAGAAGGAGGTGGGAGCTAGAGTGAAACAAGATATGCTACTTGGATACTTGAAGGGAAATCTTATGATATAAATTTTTGGATAAAGTGTAAACCATAGATTTTGTTTATGCTCCTCATTTATGTACGTCTTTCTTTTGTACGTCTTTACACGCAGTTAATGGACCAAGACTGTTCTTCCTAAAGGTATCTTAGATCTCGTTATATTTTTCTTACAAGCGGACAACTACTGTGTTTAATTTTCCATAAGATTATACACTTTTACTTACAGTCTTAATGCTTTACAACGCAATACCTTGAACTATTTTCAGAAACATTTATCGCAACCACCACTACAATTACCGAGGATTTACACCGCTTACATATTAGATAATTTACCAATGAATGCCTATAAAACAATTCTCTCAAGTATTACAAGTTCTAGCCAAGCTCGCGCAAACAGATAAGGAATGAGACCAGCTACAAGTTGTTTTTCTATGAACTCCCGTTCAAGATCAACATCAGCAGGAAATTCCACTGGCTCCAGACAGTCCGGTGAAACTGATATTTCATTTAGAGGATTAAAAAATAGAGTTCAGAAAATTGCATTTGAAAACCCTGAACTGAGGAATGGAAATAAGGAAGTTGCCAAATCATTTTGGAGAAAGTTTACGGATAATGTCTGGAACAACGATAATACTTGGATTAAGCTAATTTTGATTCTATCTTGCTTCTCAGCTATTGTTTGTCTACCTCTAGAATGTGCAATTTTTGGTTTATTCTTGGTTAAATTCGATTATGGAATTGCTGAATATGATAGGTTCAACCCTGTTCTAGTAATTTATGGCTACTACAGGCATTACCTTGACCAAAAAAATATGCATGGCTTCATACTTAGCCTTATATATCTATGCAATGGTTTACCAAATAGGTATGACTCTTGTTGTTTTGTACACAAGAAACGTTTTCCATCTCATCTCATCCATTTTATTTTTGATTGCAATGACAATTTATTCAGGTATCCAATGGAGTGAATTGGTTACCTGAATTACAAACATCAATGCTTATAAGAATTTATTTATTTCTGCAACAACGCAAATAGCTAATGCCACTAAGGGTGCTGCTGATTCCAAAAACGCTTTATCTATTGCAGTTATTGTTTTGGCTTGTTTGGGTTGTATCATGCAAGGTGCGATAGGTTTGAAATTGAAAGATAAGTTCCAACAATCCACTGGTGAAACTATTGGTGACAGTAACCGTTTAATCGCAGGCAATGTCGTTTTAACCTTCATAGAGATGCGTTGCTACTGGCCGTTTTCTTTGGTCCTGCTTTTTTCTTACAGTCAATCATTATCTCACCAAACAAGGATGTAGAATTTGGAGTCGGTTTTACTGCTATGTTTATTTCATTTCCTAATATCGTTTTTGGAGATTACTTTGCTTGCAGCGAAAGGAAGATCGCATCAGCTTTTTCCTTTATTTCGTATATCCTTGGTTTAATCTTCATCGCCTTTAAGATTGTTAGAATTTAGAATTTACATCAGATACTCTGAAGATTTTCCCGGTCGTAAATCTGTTGATGCATTTGGGGTCATTACCGTCTTGCTACTTTCCATCTTGATTGCTTTAGCTGTATTGGTTATCAAAAATTTTGGTTTGGGGTTATATCAAATTTATGCCAAGAATTACAATTGGATATCAGATGCTAGAGACAGACCAATTCCAAGCAGGTACTGTGTAGGTGAAGAAAGTTCTCCTTTGCCCCATATTCCAAGATCAAAGAGTCTGTTACTGCCATGGAATTTTCTCTATTTACAGATACACATGCATCTATTGTGGTAACTGCAAACAACAGTAGTCATGCCCTTCCACAAAGACAAGAAATTGATTTCTAGAAATGGTTTCTTTATGAATGTAATACTTTTTTGCTTGCAATGGTCAATCACCAGCTCATTTCAGTTTTTTTTCTCTAATGATATCTCTTCTTTTTTGAATATTTATTAATCTCTATCATCGTTTGATTGTTTATTCAGTTGAATGAGAGGTCTTTCATTCTCCGTGCACCATCTTCTCAGCCCCTTGTCACCATAGCATATGCTTAGTATATCTTGAGCTTCCTATTTGTAAACGAGGGGAGAATGCTGAAGGTGCAATCCTAATTGAGTGTTTTCTTTACCTGAATCTGGGTCAGAAATGTTAAAACTATACCAAACCTATTACTATATCCGATATTAAGGATATCATCGTATTCTTTAACTGATAGAATAAAATTCTCCACTAAAAGCAAACGTTCTAAGTTAAGAAAACGTTGGATTATACTAAATAGGTCAAATTTCGGCTGCCGTTCGGATCTCAAGCTTCAAAAATGGGTTTAATCTCACCTCTCCCAACTCTTCATAATATCGATTCCTAAAGAATCAAAATGGATTTATGCCATCAATATCTTCCAACATAACCTTAAACGAACTGTTTTAGCCATTAAAGGCTAAAGGCCTTGATGAAAATGGGCTGTAGCTTTAAATTTTAACAACCAAATACAGAAAATGGAAGCATCTAAGTAGAAAATAGAATTTTAAGAAGGCTTTCGGATAAGCTTCTGAAACAGCAATATCGTTAGGTTAAACGGACGGTAGCCATGTTCTATTATTTCTAATCTACAACCATTTTTCCTTTAGAGCTTGGTATTTTTAACCTTTTATGCTAAACTATTATTCTCTACCATTTGATACTTCCAACCCACCAATCATTACAGTACACAGTTCTACACATACAGCTTTTGCCAAAACCATGACTCATGCTTTATTCGAGTTTGGAAAGCAAAGCTCATGGTGCAAAAATGTCCCTAGGGTGAATTGAATGAATATTAGCCCTCTTTTAGCCGAAAATCGAAGCCTGAAGGAAGATTTTAGAAAGCAAAGCGCATACGAATGTAACTAAATTTTGACTTCGCCAACAGCAAAAGAGATGCTACTCTGCCAGAAATGAACAACCTCATATCACTCACATGAAGAGGTAAGGGCCCTCCTTAAGTTGCCAATTAAACAAAAAGTATTATCTTATAAATCGCGCACTTCATGTACCGCAGATGGCCTCGTTATCAATTTTGCAAACTTCGATCAAGCAGTTTACAGTATCTCCAGTAGCGATTTTCAAATTACATAAAAAGTCGTTTTCTTTCATAAGCAGCTCCTCCTTCTTGTTGAACAAATGCACAGACTTTAAATCCACATCCTGGTATTCATTTCTATGTTCGCACCAGAAAACCGAATCTCTAAACCAACGCAACACTTTACCCCTTAAAAACTTTAAATCAGTACCAAAGTCAGGATCCGAATACTCCTCAGGGCTAAACTCAAAATGATATTTGATGGGTCTAGAAAGCATTGTCTTCGCTTCAACCTTATTTTTATGATACGTTTTATCCGTTTCTGACTCGGCTAAAACTTGAACAATATTAAGTGAAATGTAAATATGTGCACAGTGGGTAGGATAATCAGCAAAAACATCATAACCAACAGGTTTACATAAATCGAAGTAAATTCCAGTAGTAAGGGCAACCTCATAGATTGTGAAGTATATGAATCCATAGACGAAAATAACTGTTATAAAATATGAGAAAGGAGATATCAACAACTTTGATGTAAATTCTGTTTCTTGTAGCATTCCAATGATGAAGGTTCGATGAATGTGAATCAAGAAGCTGAATGGCCTGCTGGTAAAGTAATTAGGTAGAGTTTCAATAACATTTGACCACTTTGGTACTTCCTGGAAAATCCAATTTCCTAACATAATTTGGAACAAATGGTGTATTAGCAGGGACTTTAAAGAACTTTTTGGGAATACTACATAATGAACTACAAGAATTATTTGTTGTTCAGTGTCTATGAGCAACAAATAAATTTCATAGGATGAAAAAATTGGAAAAGAAAAGAAAAGGCGAAGGTAAATTGTGTGTGTATGATGGACTAACCAAAAAAAAAAAAAACTCACGTGACTTAATTTTATGTTCTATTCTAAACTGCACGTTGAATCAGATTTTCTACATGTAATAAGTATGACCTCATGGTCGGTTTTAACGATAATAAGATTAAAAATACTTTAGAGGGAATTTTCTTCGACAATTACCAATAATGGGCAAAAGTAACTTGTCGCTTATCTTACTATCGGGTATATGCAGTTGTGTCCTAGCGTATTCTTATTTCAGAGTCCGGTATACTGACGATAAAGATGGCACAATCGATAAACCCCCTTCTAGAAAGAAAAATATCTCACAATTAATAGGTAACACTCCAATGTTGAAAATAGAGTCACTTTCTAATGCAACCGGTTGCCAAATATATGCTAAATTAGAATTTGCAAACCCTGGGGGATCAGCTAAAGATAGAGTTGCATTGGCGATAATAAAAGATTTTGAAACTAAAGGTATGATTAAACCTTATAAAGGAGATGTTGTTTTTGAAGGGACATCTGGCTCTACAGGTATTTCATTTGCAATGTTATGCAACACCTTAGGTTACACGGCTCATATTTGTGTGCCCGATGATACATCAAGCGAGAAATTACAGCTTCTAAAGAGCTACAATGCAGAGATTGAAAAAGTAAAACCGTCATCAATTGTCGACCCAAATCAATATGTTAATGCAGCTAGAAAAGGAGCACAACTTTTAACAGAAGACAAAACGAACACATCCACAGGCGTCTTTGCTGATCAATTTGAAAATGACTGCAATTGGAGAAGCCATTACAATAGTACTGCCCCAGAAATTTGGGAGCAAATGACTCATAGAGTTGACTACTTTGTTACGGGTTCAGGAACAGGAGGAACTATATCTGGTTGTTCTAAGTACCTAAAAGAAAAAAATGAAGAATTAATAGTTGTTCTAGCCGATCCACAGGGATCGGGACTCCACAATAGAGTGAAATATGGTGTTATGTATGACTCAGTCGAGAAGGAAGGAACAAGAAGAAGGCATCAGGTTGATACAATTATTGAAGGAATCGGGTTGAATAGAGTTACCCATAACTTTAAACAAGGTGAACTTTTTATTGATGAATCCGAAAAGGTGACTGATTCACAAGCTGTCAAAATGGCTAGATATTTGAACTCCAAAGACGGTCTTTTTGTAGGGTCAAGCAGTTCCATTAATGCTGTCGCTGCTGTTAGAGTAGCATATAGGGCTCCAAAAGGTTCGAGAATCGTACTGATTGCTTGCGATTCCGGTGATAGACACATTTCTAAGTTTTGGAAAGAAGCTCTTAAGGTAGATGCTGACATATCTTTGAACGATGTTATGAAATAATTATTGATTACCTAATTTTTCAAAATAGCTTAACATAAACAGATACTTATAGTGTTGATTTATTTTACAAGTTTTCAAAGTGTCCTTCAACAGTTTTCTGTTCAATCATTTTCCTCTTTTTAGCTCTAACCAAGTCCTTCCAATCGGCTTCGACTTCTGAGTCATCACTACTTTCTTGCTCCTTGTTTTCGCTCAAATTAGCCTGAACAGCTTCTCTTCGTCTCTTTACCTTCTCTCTTCTACCAAGCTTAAATTTTTTATTATCGGTTTTATCACTCCAAGATGAGTTCTTAATGACCTTTTTTTGCCTCTTCTCGCTGTTTTCTTTTCTTTCTGACTTCAATTTTTCAGATTTCAGCTCTTCCAATCTTGCTTCTTCTTTCGCCTTATTTCTGTAAGAGTAGTTATCAAAGTCAATAGTTCTGTCTAAAAATCCTAACTCAGGCATATCTTTTATGTACCGAGTTTCTGGCATCTTTGGTATCCTTGTTAATCCATACATTTTTGTTAATCCTTTATAATCGAGGGATTCTAATCTAAAAATAGAGCCAGCCACATGCTTGGAATAATAACGGACAAATCCTACGTATGATTTCAAGGCACGATCGTATTTTTCTCTATCTTCTAGTAGCCATTCTCTCAAAGTTTTGTCATACCATTTTGAGAAATTGTCTGGCAAAATAGGGCTGCCCAATAGCTTGATCTCTATTCCCTTTACCTGCATAAAGTGTATGTAGTCTTCTTCCCTACCTACGCTTAGCATCGTTAAGGCTTTCCCAACTTTGTTAGCCCTCCCAGCTCTACCGCACCTATGTAAGAAAACTTCAGGTTCTGTAGGAGGATCAATTTGGATAACAAGATCAACGTCTGGAACATCTAGGCCTCTTGCAGCAACATCAGTGGTGAATAATATAGTTTTAGAAACGGCTGAATCTTTAAAAGCTGCCAACGTTTTCAGCCTTGGTTTCCCCATTAATTTACCATGCAGAGAAAAAAGGCTGATGTCTTCATCGTCAAGTTGATCAGATTCTTTAAGCAAATGATGGAACATATTATAAAAATGGGTGACGGCAACACATGTAGGAAAGTACACAATTGCTTTTTTGAATCTGAAACTGATCATCAAATGTAAAAGTACCTTTAGTTTGTTTTCCGAGTTGAGAACCATATAAAAGAGGCCCAAAGAACTTGGAGTCGAAAATTTTGTCATGGTGCTAGAGTTAACTACGACCTTAACTGGATTGGTCATACCTGTCTTGAAAATTTCTTTTTCAGCACTTGATAGGGTTGCTGAGAATAAACCAGTACGCCTCTGCTTTGGCAATTGTCCCACAATGGCCAGAGTTTCCGTTAAAAAGCTAATGTCTAGTAATTTATCTGCTTCATCAAGAATCAAAGCTTCACAGGATGAAGTGTTGACTGATCGGTGTGATAAAAAATCTAAAACCCTACCGGGAGTCCCAATTAAGATATTTGGCTTGTCTCTGAGAAAAACTTGTAAATCCTCTCTAACTGAACCAATAGAACCAACTAATAATTGAGTTCTTATTGGCAGTGAATCTTCAGGTTTTAAATCCAATATTGAGCCAAAAACACAATTGATCTGATGTGCAAGTTCTTTTGTCGGCGAAATTATGATAGCTCCAAAATGGCCCTTAATTAAAGGTCTTTCCTTTAAAATGTTACATATTTTCTCTAATACAGGAATCACAAATGCCAAAGTTTTACCTGATCCTGTGACAGCCTGAACAACAATGTCTTTGTTCAATGACAGCAGCGGAATTGTGGCAGCTTGCACTGGGGTCATTTCTGAATATCCAAGTGAGACAACAGCATCAATGATCCAAGGTTGCAACTTATAACATAAAGAATCCCAAGAAGTTGATTGAGTTCCTGATTGCATTGCTTGCTTATGATGTAGTTTACGATTGTATTATAAAAGCCTCTACTTGACACACCGGTTGAAAAAAATATTCGAATACAAATAAGTGAAGACTTCTCAATAACTAACAATTGTAACCAATAGTTGAAAATTTTTATTTTGCGGCTTACTGACTTAGTAAATACATTGATGCAACACTGATTTTGGAAGTGCAGCGTTATAAAAGGAATACCTTTAAAAAGAATAAGCTTATCTTGCAATAAATTATTTGAATTCACTTTCACATTCAGTTATCGAAGAAAGCTGAACTCTGTCCTTCATTAACTGCCCATAGGTTTTTATATGTTACTACAAGCTAAAAACATCTTTAATAGAAATAACCAAGCTAGTCAACTTCGAACATTAAAAAAAATGACAGCATTACAAAATGACGTCAATAGTGATCACAGAAATTACATGAATTGGAGTAAGAAGAGGCTAATCCAAAAAATTAAAGAATTGCAAGGAATCCCAATTGTTACGCAAGCAAAAGGTACAACTACCGATGGGGTTCTTGCCATTAAACAGATAGTTCATACATCTATACAAAAGAAGAAAAAGAAAAAGAACAAAGAGTTTGACATGTCGAAACATAGCACTAGACACATTGCATTACGTTTCTCATACCTGGGCTGGAATTATCAAGGCCTTGCTATTCAGAACGAGGAAACAAAACTCCCAACAGTGGAATCTGAAATTTTGAAAGCTTTAAACAAAACAAGACTAGTTAACAGTTTTGCTCCCCATGAATTTAAGTTCAGTAGATGCGGAAGAACAGATAAAGGGGTTAGTGCAATGAATCAAGTAATTTCCTTGGTTGTTAGATCCAAACTTACAAAAGAAGAGTTGGAAGACCCTGTTAATGATTGCAAAGAGCTAGATTATGTCCGCAGTTTAAATCAAGTTCTTCCAAGCGATATCAGATTTCATTCTGTTTGTTTGAGGCCTCCTCCTGGTTTTGATGCTAGATTTAGTTGCATATTCCGGCATTATAAGTATGTTTTCAACGGAAAAGGTCTTTATGTAGAGAAAATGAGGGAAGCGGCCAGTTTTTTTTTAGGTGAAAAAGATTTCAGAAATTTCTGTAAGATGGATGCCTCAAAGCAAATCACCAATTACAAAAGAAATATAATAAAAGCTGAAATAGAAGAATTAAAATCAAGACCAGGCTTCTACTTCTTCGATCTAAAGGGGTCGGCCTTTTTATGGCATCAAGTAAGATGCATGACAGCGGTCTTGTTAGCTGTAGGGCAAGGTCTGGAAGATCCAGCAATAGTGAAAAGACTGTTGGATATTAAAGAGTTCCCAAGCAAACCCGTGTATAATCTGGCACATGATATTCCATTAGTTTTATACGATTGTGGCTTCAACGAAGATGAAGTGAAGTGGAGCTGCGGACCAGACAGGGTTTTAAACCATCATCTAGAATTAAGTGGCTTGCAGCATGATTACCAGATAAAATCTATTATGTCGGATCTTATGGAGAACACAGTTACCAACAATATGCCAGCTGTATTTGATAGAGTTGTTATTAATTTGGGAGACGGTTCCGGTAAGGCCGTTAGAAGGTATGTTCCTTACGAGAAAAGATCGAGGTTAGAAACATCTGAAGAGGTTAATGAAAAATGGAGAAACAAAAACAGAGATTTTAAAGAAACTCTTTAATAAACAAGCCTTTAATTTTATAACGGATTGATATGAGTGTATAAATTTTCATATACTACTAGACCTAAATACGGATAAAACCAGTTTCCTCAAATGGGAAACTGTGAGATTTGAATAGAACTTAACAAGTTGCGGCTTTGCCTCAACATTCTGCTTAGGTGTGCTCAAATTTTGTAGGGAATTTGAGTTCTTGTTCATAGAAAATGATTCCTTTTGTTCTCTGATTGCGGACTGCATCGGTCATAAAGATAGCAAATACATATAGGATAAAAATGGATAGTTTATTAGCCAAGGCTGGAAGTCAGATCATCACTTTTGCAGTCAGATCAGGAGTTCAAATGGCCTCTTCATATGTAATAAATTCAGTCGGAAAATTGATGGAAAGTATCCCTGAAAAAGATAAAAAGAAGATAGAAAGATTGAAAAACAAATTGCAAACAAGAATTGAGATTGTTACTTATGCAATTGAATTAATTCAAATAGTGGCCTCCAGGGGTAATACAAATTTAGAAAGTACATTGAGATTAACAAGAGACCTCAAACAGGAGATAGATGAGTTTGAAGAAAACATCGAAAATTTAACAGAAGACCTTTCAAATTCGAAAAAAATAACAAACGAGTCAATAAAAAGTGTAGAATCTTATATGCAAGGTTTACTCATGAGAATTGAACAGGCTATACCGGTTATTAATCTTGCTTTGACGACTTCAGGCGCAAACATGAGCGATACTAGAAACATTTCATCACCTGGTAGGTTATTGAAATCCACTGTAATCATCAACGATTCAAACATTGAGTTTGAAAGTACAAAGAAAGCAGCTCAAGTTGGCCCAACTTTTAGCCTTACATTATACGACATATTCTATAATCCTGCACGTACCATGTATGGAGAATCTGAGATATCTTGGAGAGAGAAGCTACCCAAATGTCAACTAAGATTGTTAAGAACTGTGAATGGATGCTCCGAATATAGTTATAAACTTGAAATACTAGAGGATTTAAATGATGGTAGGTACCACGATGAAGATGAAGTTCCAGAAAAGCGGTATATTGATATCCGAGTCATTCTGAAATTGTTTTTTACCGCATCAGGCAAATTGTTGAAATTGGATGAGAGAACATCACCCGTGTTGGTATTTAAAACTGTAAAAACTTTTATCAATTCAAATATCAAAGATCCAGATTTTGATGATTCAGAAAATAAGGACATTGAATGGATAGCGGTCGGCGATTATGAAGAAAACAGTGAGCATGACGAAACAGAAGATGCAAAAGGAGGGAAGAAAATAAGTTCTGTTATAAAGGTAAACTCAGAATCCAATTTATCGTTACTAGAATATCTAGTGAGGCTATGTGCCCTCCAAGCAAATGATCAAACATCTTTGCTGAAGGTGAAAGATGAAAGGTTGAGGCTATACTTAGACGACGAAAATACCTACTCAGTACTGAACGGAAATGAAAGCGTTTTGCCAGAAAAGTTTTCTAAAATGAGGGTTTCACCAGATCTGCCTTCGACAGATTCGGATGACAAGTCTTACACAACTTAAAATTATTGTCATAAAGCACATGCTCTTCTGAATTGCATTCCGTGACTTGAAAACACAAAATATTATCTCAATCTCTCGTTTATAGGATTATTACTACTATTACGCATTCTAAAAACAAATAAAATAAAGAGCTAGACCAGGCCGTTTTTATTTTCAGAAGAAGAATGAAATTTAATTGGAATTTGATAAAAAGGCGAAGAATTGCTGATCGTTCTATTTGGCACTTTCTTATCACCCATCACCCTTTTGCTTTCGTTATGAGAATATTTTCAATGTTAAGCATGGTTTAAATCTGACAGAAGGGTTCAGGTTGCTTGACTTTAAGAAAGCAAATGGGATGACAACACTATAATTGAATCGCTATATCCAATTTGAACTCCCGATCAAAATTAACACATACTTTGATTCCCATGAATTGGTAACCAGATTTGTTCGATTGATGTCTGTCTATCGTATCAATAAGGAACTGTAACGATTGAGAAAAATCCAGCATACAGTAATGTGCGATAGTAATATCAAATATAAAAAGAGACATTACAGGAGTTTCAAGTTTGCTTTTGCTAAAGTTGTAATTTTTACTTCTGTGGCATCATCATTAAATAAAACATTGAGGGGAAAAGAACTATCTATAAGGCATATTTTTAAAAACCAACTATTCTCGGTTTTCTAAGGTTGTCTTTCACTTCCTTCTGTTAATTTCTACATAGTGAGCAATATAGAAAAAAGACTACTAATAAATCGTGTTAGATTAAAATACAGGTTCACAAAGCGAGACGCGTCTGGTCACAAATTTAAAACAAACTGTTATGTACTACTATTAGTACTTTACTAAGAAATTATCTTCTTGGAATTAGAGAAGCAATTTTCTTAATCTTGAGGCTGTTGTATTTCCATTAATTCCTTAAATCGACAAATGAAAAAAATGGTAACTAAATATAAGTAATGCATTCTGAATGACCTCGGAAATTGAGCCTCCCATTGGCCAAACACCCTGTAGTGTCAGTAATAATGCCGAACTGAGTACTCGGGCTCTTGTCTCATTGATTGCTCCAAGTTTCTAATAATATAATCAGACAATATTAACGTTCTTCCTAGAGAAATATTTCAGTAGAAAAAGGAAAGCTCTTCTCAGGGACTCAAAATGTTTCTTTCTACAAACACCACCCTACAACACTTAACAAACTGGCAAACCTTTGAATCAAAAACGTACTAATAGTCGTGTAATTCAGCTTAAATACTCCTCCTGTTCAAACATTTTTACAATAAGTTATTGGGATTACAGTAAGATCAGAAAAAGAGTTAAATATTGACAGCACAGAAAGCAGAAAACAATAAAAGAATTCAAGGAAATTTTAGAAATATTTTAAAACTTAAAGAATTTAAAAATTTGTAGGACTTGTAAGGGCGATGCTTTACATATTTATAAAATTGTAGAAAATAGAAGGTTATTACTAATGCTGGTCTAATTGAAGCTTATAAAACGGCTTCTGTATTAATTTCATTAATTATTGCAATGAAATGATTGAAGGTTATAAAAGCAGCAGGAAGTATCTTGAGTGCTAAAAAATCCTGAAGAAGAGAAAAATGAAAGAAAACTTTTGCCCACTAACGACCAATCCTCGGTAACAAAACTTAATCCTCATTTAAAAAGCTCCCCCACGAATTAGTAGAATTTCCTACGAATAAATAACTTTAAATATATAGCAAATGAGTAAATGAGAGTCGGGAAACGTTAGTCGGTTCTATTAGAAAAGATTCAGACGGAAAGCAACACAAAATTTACGACACTGATTATAGTAGGAAAGTTGTGGTCTCTTAAAAACTGCAGGGTTCCAGAGAGATTTGGGTGAAGAACTCATTGCCATTGGAAACGATTAAAAGCTATGCTATTTACCATGTCTAATAGCTAATAGAAAACTAAGCCAAAATTAGACGGGAAATCTCATACTCTGTTTACAGGCCTTGTTATTTCTAGACTACTCTCGACAGAAGTCAGAAGCAAAGGTTTATCGCGAAATTAAGAAAAAGGGTAATTAATTCAATAATACATAATGAACTACAACTACTGTTTACATGGCCAGGAAAAAGAAGAGCAATATGCCAAGGCAGGCAGAGACATATACTATATGCACTTAGGCTGCCTTGACCATAAACTTCAATTTGAATACCATCACTATAAACACAGGAACTAAAACGTTTCTGATATATATGTATTATAGAGTTAGTTTCTACTACAACTCCAAAAACCCAATTAAACATTGCCAACAAGCATATACATCAAGTTTTACGGAGGGATCTCCTCAAAGTATGCCTGAAAGGGAATTGAACAGGTAAATCATTGGGCGAACACTCACCACTGAACCACTGAGGACAACACATGAAAATGATCAATCTATTTAAAGAGAATAACATAAATTTCCTGCTAACAATAAGCAATCTGTAAATTTTCCAATATCCTTCCTGTAGTTGCAGTGGTCTATTGGTGATTAATTGGTTAACAAGGCAGTGAATCTCCCAACAGCACAAATTACTAAACTCCACCTAAAATGAAACCAATTTACCATCTGGAAGTATTCCAGTTATTTGTCTAAGAATTATTAAATTCCATACCCAAGGACCGATTGCTATACCTCTATAACAGAAAGAATCAAATATTGTTCCAACCAAATTCGTTATGGGCATTTTTCATTACACCAACGTGAGCTTACTTCGATTAATTTTCCAGTGGACGACTTTGTTGATGAAACGTACCCTGGCTGAGGATGGCCCTTGACAAGAGTTAACTTAATTTTATTGAACTCAGTAGAGGCATTTTTTACTAGATGAAACTCGAGTCCTATTTTGACAATTATCCTTTACTCCATCCATTTATTGACAAAGCAGTGAACCAAAACTTGAAAGAGTCACATGATCACTAGTTAATAATGCAACGATGATTATATATGCTAGTGAGGATTCTGAGTCAAACTTATACTCTGAAACTGAAGATTAATATTTAATGGTTTCTATAAACAACCACTAATAATCTCAAATAATTACGTATTGTTTGTATACATCGGCTTCTGTATGTTTAAGATGTTTTGTGTGAAATGGAAAAGACAACATATAAAAAGTTATTCTTGCAACTACTTGCAAGAAGATTATACTCATTATCTTACAACAAGATGCCCAATATCAATTCATAAACATACAGATTTCCAATTACTACAGAATGAACCATTATGTATATTATGCCAATTTTGCATAGACCCTAACTCAGCAAAGTTCTCACATACTTCTTTATCCGTATTTCATTACCAGTATAGTTAAATATTCAGATTTGGTGTTACTTTTTAACAACAAAAGGTTTTGAACTTTTTGGTTGGTAATAAATTACCATATAGTTAACTTTAAGAACATATTCACGGCTAATCATATAGTTATTTTCAATCTTACCACCATGTTAAAAAGGAGGTGTGAATACAAAAAGAAACAGAGAGCTATCGCTCAATCCTTATATGATTTTACTTCCATTGTCAAGTAAGGTAAGCCTTACAGGGAGATGTTAATGTAGAAAAAAAGCTTCTTCAAACGGCTTTCTCAATTCATCTTCCAGAGATAAGCTGAAAAGTGCTGACAACGGCTGGAGTTCGTAATTTAAGCTGACTGGTCAATCTTGTATGATCCTCACTAAATTATGTGAATTTGCTCCTCTGAATATAACCCTAAAGAGTTTGATGTCTATAATTTATCAAGGTGCTAGTCGTAAACCTTCCACATTTAACAAGCTGGTGATTCTTCAGGACACTCTGCAAGAAATGATATGGTCTGACTCCTGGGGCCTCTCAAAAACAATGTACAACGTGAAACTTTCTCTTTATCACTCAGAAGGATGGGTAAGTACTGAGCCTTGCAAGTATACCCTAGAAGTTATCCCAAGGAAGATAAAATCCAGTATTTCGCTATCAGAGTCCTTCCTCACTGAAGAATAATATTTCGTTAAAACGAAAAAAAATAGCATTCATCTCATACTCAAAGAAAACGTTTGTAGAAGTTTTCTTCCTTTTAGAGCCCAATTAATTAATCTTTAGAATCAAAGGTTAGGCACATTTTAACCATCCTAAAAACTTTGCCGTTTACATTGTACACATGTCCCACTTGGTGGATTACAAATCTGAGTTCCACAGTTTTATACTCAAGGAAAGCAACAGTTGCAAAATATTCTACTACGAAGGTAGATGATTCTGCCCAATGGTTAAGCTCTCCCATATAACCATAATTAGAGTTGTCAATGAATTTCACCTATAAATTTACATCTCATGAGCAACAAAAAACCAAACCAAATATTCCACACCATCAAGGATTCCTTCAATTGACCATTGTTCCTCCTATATACGCAGATCTAAGATATAAGTAGAATTAATACCACTTCTACATCTTTAATAAAATCAGAAAGTGACAAAACTATTTGAAGCTATTAAGAAATTAACAAGCTAGCATTCGAAAGCTCATCTGAAAAATATTACGAAGAATGATTTGCCAATGGAGATTACAGTCAACTTTCTCATAACTCAGAACAGTCATCTTTATACTGTTTCCACACACTTGCCACCAGAACAACACCAATCTCAACATTCAATGATCTTCAAAGTTGCCTTATGGCATAAATGGAACATTACGAAAACCAAGACATACCACCTAAGGAAATTAATCCAATGGATCGATCAAAAATTCAAGAAAGTCAAAGTACAACTACCCCCACCTCAGCAGAAGCTGAAAAACAATCCTACAAACTATAGCAACAATCAACACATCCTGATGGAAATCGTTACTCTACTTAGTAAAATCAGCAATAACAACAACAGCATTCACAATGAATGATTTCCAATTTTTCCACCTCGAATCCTACTGCTCTTCTCAACTGCCCAAAATACCAATATGACGATCTGATGTCAGTGCTTCCGGATTACAATCTTCCTGCTCAAATGATGTAAATGAACGGTCAGCAGACTCCTTTGTAAGTAATTTCTGAATTTGAAATGTTAATAATTTGCAAGATTCACCTCGAGAATTTTTAACCCATAATCTTGTTTTTTAATTCCACACATTATTCACTACTTATGCTCTTCTAACTAAGAAACCAAATTTGTAAACTTCCACATTTCCTCTGATTTGGTAACTTATGTCTTGAAAACCATGCTGCTTGATGCCAACTATTTATTGAGTTGCCTACTGAGTGGTAAACTAGACTGAACTTGGGAAAATAAGTGTTGTGAAATTACTTGTGTGATACAACATTACTTATGTCATATGAGTCGTAAGTGGCGCAAGTGGCGGGTGTATTCTAAAAGTCCTGCTGAGCGTACAGAGTTAAACTGTGAAGTAGTCTTCCAGAGCTACAATGTGGTTGAAGGTATATAAGTTGGCAAGAGTATTCTTACTCTTCAACTTCTATACCATATAGTTTTTATGCTCTTCTGGTTGTCTTCTCTTTTTAATCAAGTTTATAGCTCTTTATTATTGAATATGTAATAGAGATCACTCTAGTACTCTGATTACTAAGCGGTTCTCCCCTTTAGTGTATTACACTAACCCACATTCGTAGTTGAGAAAGTCTCTCGA
>BCKW01000017.1:0-11756 GCA_001600755.1 Ogataea methanolica
TTATAAACACTCGTGCTCTATTCCGAATTGGGAAGCTAGCCGCCCTCTGCCAGTTGCAATCGGTATACAGTTCTGTGTAAACTCCTGACACCGCCATTAAATCAGCAAATAAGGTGCCTCTACAAGCATGCTAATATCTCTTTCTACGTAGATCCAATACACACCAAACTTTTCTCATAGATAATTTAATGACTCAGCTTTAGAACGAAACTATCTATATACTCCTATCTATCTTGGATGTAGAGAAACAAGGCCTGATAAAGTGAACGCGGATTTCGCCAAAAAGTGGACGCGGGCCCAAAAAAACGCGCGCCCACTTCATTCTTAACTATGGACCCGCGCCCACAAATGGGACGTTCTAGGTAGGTGTAGTAGTAGAACCAAGTTCCCTAAAATCAGCCATCTCACCATCTTCCCCAACTTCTTCAGCATCACTATCAATTAAATCAATTGCCAGCTCTTCTTCCACATGTTGTAACTCACCTTCATTTTCAAAAGGCTCACATGGTTGGATGATGCTGTCGTAAAATTCCTTGTGAACGTTCTTGATTAATTGGAAGGTTGGAGATGCAAATATGGAGTTGGTAGATGAGGTATCGTAATTCAGATCTCTAGTTCTCAAACTGTGGCCTGCAGAGAGTGCAGCAGCATCTTGCACGGTGATGTTACGCTGCAAGAGGTTTTCGGGATCTTCACTTGTAATAGCCTTTACAATGTTGACTGTAAGAGATCTCAGTTGCCTGTAATTGATAGGTAGCCCACCTGCCTGAATCATGTGCTTGGGAATGTTCTTAGGATCCTGTACTATGAACAGATGATCCCTTCTTTTCTTCAATCCGTCTTCTAACTCAATTGCAGCAGCTCTCAAAGGTCCAAACATACATAAAGCGATCTTGTTCATTTTCTTATTGAAAATAAACCTTGGTAAAAGTGTTTTATCCAACGCAAGTGATTTGTGTTTAACCACTGCAATAATCACTCTGATCGAGCGCTTGTCATTCTCCAAAATGTTGTACAACGATGATGGTGCTCTCTCAGCGGTAATGGCTTCCTTGATGATTTTCATATTCCCAAGTTCAGCTGCACGAATGTTATTGTTGGACATTGTAATGTACAGCATCATCAGCTGGTTCAGCTTGATAACCTGCTTCACCTTTTCTTTTATTTCAATTGCAGAACAACTTTCCTTGATGAAATCATAAAAGGACCCAACAGGACTGGTCCTGTTAAGAACAGTAGGACAAAATCTTGGATGATTTGTAACAGAGAGAAGAGAAGCGTGTATGTCTGACTTGTATCTATTGGATTCAACTATATATGGACCCAAGAACAGCCTCTTGTAATCGTACTTTCTAGTTCCAATTGTAATAATCTGTGTGAACACCACATCAATCTCCTGTCTGAGTCTTTCTTCAGTTGTGTGAAAGAAATTCAAACCCAACACCAGTTTCTTCATTTCAGAGCCATCTTTGATCAAAAAAGTTTGGACCTTATTCAAAGGATCAAAAATACCGTTGTTCGCAGAAGGACCGTCCTTGATCAACCATAAAGCTTGCTTAGTTGGGAAGTGCAGCACCCTCATAATATCATTCACCACCATTGTGTAGGCAAACTCCAACTCATGGAAAACACCGTCATTTTCAATTGCCGTATCAAACAACTCTGCATAATCTCTTGGAGGGTAAAGCTTAGTGTCGAACCCTTTGCCATTTCCCACGTTCCACCAATGGATGGCACCAAATCTCAAGAAGTGATTCAATGATGCAGTAACACCAGCCCTGGTTTGCATTTTCTTCAACTTGGCACCTCCAAAGCCGTCTGACTCAACCAGCTTGAACAAATACATGGCACAGATCGGTAGTTCGTAAATACCACCAACAGAGTCACTAGAATGCCACTCTTGCTGTGGAATCTCGTCCCTCGAAACAGTGACAAGCAAAAAGAGCACCTCGGAAATTGCCAGAAACGCAGCACCAGACTCCTTCTTGAACCTTTCGTACCTGTTTGAAAAAGCACTTTTGATTTCATTGTCGTTGCTGTGGTGAGTGTAGCATTCAGCCTCGTCTTGCTTTATCTTGATGTGGTTGTAGTCCCAGTTTCTTTCAACCACTTGTTTGATTATGGTGAGCAGCTTCTTCATTGGACTGTAGTACTTGCTGTTGAATCTGATATTGAATTTGGAATCGTTGTTGCCTAGTTGATTCTCCAGCCATCCTACTTGCTCGTTGAATGGCAGCTGGGAATTGTAGTTGATCAGCAGAACCATTAGCCCTTCAGCCATGTCTTTGGAATAGGCACAGATCGTTGTGTAGAGCGTCAGCATTCTCATTTTAAAGTTTGTATTCTCTTGACTTACATTGTTGGTCAGGTCAAACAACTTCAGCATGGCACTGCACTTGCCCACCCCATACTTGTTGACAAAGTTATTGTAGCATCTGCCACTTTCAACAGTGTAGTTTGTAATCAACACGTCTCTTAAGAAGTTTAGCATCTTGTCGTAGCTTTTGCTGCGATCTCTCGTAACATGTTTGACGATGTCGGCACTAGTGGCACGGCCCAAAAATGGCACGCAGAACTCGTAGTCCTGCGAGAGAGGATCGTATCTTACAGCACCACTGTTTAACATTTCATATTGTCTAGTGTCTTCTCTAGTACCGTCCATTCTGTCGATAAGATCCTGTGGCATGTAGACTGCAACTTTGATTTGATGTTTCGATGCGTTCCCGTAGTACTGATAACATCCTTTAGCAAAGCTGCCTTCCTTGGAGAGATCGGCACCAATGTGGCATTCTGTATAGTGCTCACCCATAGCAGCATCGGTGGTACCGACATGGTGACACAAGTTGCAAACTCGGCCAACATACACCGGCAAATAGGGGTTGGGATTGTTCATCACCCTAACGTGACCAGGACACGAAAGCAAACAGTGGGTTTTGTTATGCCAGTCCGGGTATAAGCAACGTTGATCGAACTCAATTGGTTGTTTGATCCGGCCGTTATACTTGGTAACACTAACACCCACAATATCAAGACCTATAATAATTCTTTTTTGCAGCTGGGCAACCTTTTCTGACCCTTCGGCTGAGGTAGGATCAAGCCCTGTTTTAACTTTGACGAGGGTTCTAAGTTTTTTAAGCAATCTGGAGTCCACTTGAACAACAGAGTTTTGGTTTTTCACCTCCTTGCTCTTGAAATGGATCAGGACACCAGTTGGAGCAAAGAATGCCAGATGGTATTCCCTAAGATCTCGGTCTGTGAACAACTTGGAATGATGCTGTGTAACCCAATCATGGAACGTTTTAGGATCTGAAATTGTCTCGTCACTATTGAACATGGTTGCGGCAGTTGGAATACTGTAGGCTCTGTTGGTAACTGAGAACCTATTGAAGTCAAAGTCTTTGTCCTCGATAGGGAACTTGACAAGGATGTCGGTTTTCTCTTGAACATCATTGCTTTCGTCGTCGTCTGTGTCATAAAAGCCTTCCTTGCTGTTGTTGAAATCGTAGGTGGACATATTTAAAGTTTTTGGGGGAGTTTTTTGGTAATTTTTTGTGGAGTTTTTTAGTAATTTTGTGGTATGAAGAAAAGAATAAAGGTATGAAGAGTTCAACAGACAAGAAGAAAACAACACTAGTATTTATACCAATAGAGATGATAATAGGGAAACGCGTTGGAGGGATGCCAGCATGCATGGACGCTTCTATTGTTGTGAATGCAGAGTTTTCGTGTTTTTTGATAACCAGCCAGTGCTGTCCATATTAGGAATGTTAGATTTTACTCCGTCTTTATTAGCTATATATAGTACATATAAGTTTGGATTCCATAGCAAGCAACCTGAGAAGAATATAGTGAACAATGATTGCAAAAACCGCACAGCTTAAAGGGTCTGAAATAGCTTTATTATAAATTAGGATCTTTCAGCGGGATCAGTTTCTCCCTGGTTAGAGCATATTTAATAGCTTGTCTGTGATTACAACAACACACAATTGTATTGGCTGTTGTATTATCGTAAAAGAACTTGGACTGCTTCTGTTGCTTTCTTTGTATCACCATTGAATATCAACGGTTTAATTTTCATCGATAAGTTATCTTTGTTTAATTTAATGAAATCGCTGGTTATCTTTCATTTATCTTCAACGATATCACTATTTCAGCTGATTAACGTGAATGTTCAGCTGTATCTGTTTAATTTTCAACGGTATCTATCTGGCAACCATTTAGTTTAATTTGATCACTGGCTCTCTTGCAACTGTTTCATTTTCAACGGTAGCAGTACTCTCTTAACATGAATATGGTATCACTGGTTACCTATGCTTAGTTCAAAATGCTCAACGGTATCACTGGTGTAGTTACCTCTCAGCTGCAGCAACTTTGATGAACAGCTTTAATGTAACCTCATTCTAGGTGATTCTGATAAACCGCTGGAGCTTTACACACTCTCTTTATCGATTGGGCTCATTTATATGCAAAGGGTTGTATTTGTGTTTGGAATGTCAAGTGAGTAATGGAAAACACAACTTCATTTACGAATAGTAGCCTTTCAAATTAAGGTCATATCTGGCAATATCGCAAATCACTGAATTATCCTAATCAGCTTATGCAATCTCATCAGTTAAAGAATACTCCATTGGTAAAGTGATAACAAAGTTTAAAATCACCTTATGAGACAGCTATTATAACTTAATTTGTTTCAATTATCAAAGTCAACAAATGTATGTAATTAGAGAGCCAAGTATATGAAGAGTTGATTGCAAACTGTTTGTTTCTAACATGGGTTTGTTTCGCTTTCAGTTTAAAAAAAAGGCTGCTCGCTTACATAAGCGGTGGCAATATAGGGAAACAGATCCTGAATTGGATCCTGGCGGGCAACAAATAGAGGTAAAGAGCAATGGCATACTAGATTGTGTGGTGCTAAGTGTACACAGAGAAAATAGCTTAAAGGTTTCAATAACACGATTGCAGAAAACTGGACAACCTCAAAATACAGCGTGTAGGCGAAACCTACAAAGAATGATAGACGAATAATACAAACATTAAAAAATAGGAACAGAAAGAGAAAACAGCCCTAGCAACCAAATGATTGATATATACCTATAAGCCGATTAATATAAAATAAGCCAAACTGCTCTTATGAAATCGAAGAAGCCAGCACCACCAAATCTTGCAGTATCACTGCTAAAAGAACTGAGCAGAACTCAAACCTGCTTGAGAAAGTTGTCCTAACAACTGATTAACATCAGTATTGTTGAGGTGGTGTACCTGAGTTGTTACTTCATTTCAACTGTAGGATATGTTCTCTATTGAATCATCTTTCAATTGCATCACCACTGTTCTATTAATGCTCAGGCATATCACGTTTTATAAACATCTGCCATGGTTATAACATTTGCGTACTATTGTAGATGCCTTGGAATACACATCATCAAACAGTTGTTACAATTGAGTTGGTTGCTTAGCTCATCAATTGGCCATACCAGGGAATTACTAGGGACACATCACAAATTGCTACTTGCACAATTATATAATGTTCCCATATTGTGTAATCAGTTATATAATATCATGACATAATCAACTTTACTCATAGTACATTACCACATACATTTATCACTGCAACAGGTGCTTAAGTTTGTATTACCACCACTACATTCTACTATAAGAACCCTTGTAATCCAGTACTTCATCTGATTCTTTATACTATCATGGAGCCACCAGTGGAGCAAGTCTTTCAGACCAGAGATAAGCTAATTATTTCTGTAGTAGCATGCCCTGTCTCACTGCTACGCTATTACCAGGTATACGTATGGTAGCGATAGTGGGCAAGAGTAGATTATGTCATGAGATTATACAACTGATTATGTCAAACGGAAACATTGGCAGTAATAAAGCCCGCTGTGTCCTTATCAATTCCCGCCTTACAAACTCAAAAATTAGCAGCCACTAAATCGCCACAGATAGAGGGTTTGCGAGGGTTTGCGCTCGCGCTAAAAGTCACCTGATCATGCCACAGGACTTGTAGAACTGCCTGGCCCAAGTCACCACCCGTCATGACACAAAGATTGTTGTATTGGTTTCTTCATCCGCCATCTATTTCCAAATTTTGTGTCACCACTCTCCAATTTTATTACTTCATGCACCACAACGACCTTAGATCTTTCGTCTCAACAAGTCTCTAGCGCAGAAATTCAACTTTTCAATTTTGTCAATCTTATCAGGTTACTAAGTACCAACATACTCTAAAATGCTACAATCGCACTTTCCATAAAATTTAAAGAACTACACATTAAACATAATCTCGAATGTAATACTGAACTTCAATGAATAGATCTTTTACTTTAAGTAGCAATTAGGACTTGATTTTTGTACTGTAGTGAAGTTGGGATCTTCGTTGTCGCTGAAAAATATAGAAATTGATTAACGTTCAACTAGAAACCTCGGAAGAAGTGCGGCCAATTAACTCCGGGATGGAAATGATGTGCGTAAAATTAAGGCCCAATAAGGAAGAATGATTTACTGATAACTACTGCATATTTCGAGCGGTGCTGCATTGCCACCAACTGCCGCCAGATAGGAAAAGGAAGACCCCGTGCGGGCAGTTAACGCACAATTCGGAAAAGCAATGTGTCCCAGAAATGTTTATCGGGCCAGTGTGCGCGTTTCTGAAGTCCTCCGGAAATTTAGTGGGGTGGCTGGGTTCGCGCCTGGAGGGCAGGCAGGCAGCAGGAATTTAGTGGGGGAGGCTGGGCTGTCTGCAACCAGGGACTTCTGGGGGCTTCGAATGATTTCCACGGCGGCAGTGCCCCGCTGGAGAGGTTGGATCAGGGCTTTTGCCCTTCAGGAGGGTGGATTGAAGGGAGTCAGTCCCCCTTTTTGAGAATCGAGGCTGTGCGAGAAAAGAGGATGTCCGAGAAAAAAAGTATGTTTGTGTGTATATCTCAGCAACCAGCATAGCAAACTGCACCAGAACCAGCACGCAAACAGATTAAGGTGGTAGGAATATATAGCAGCACCTAAAACTAAAGAGCTGCCGAAGGCAGGCAAAAAAAAAAAAGGCGAACCGATAACGGACCAAATACTCGCCAGGGTCGGTCGGACGGGTTCTCCGCGCAGCTTAAAGGCTACAAATTGGGAAATTAGCAGTGCGGAAACGGCTGCCTGCATGCCTTTCCCAGCATGCATGGGACCCCTGATAAATTGACTGAGCCACCCAACTACCCCAAGATTTTTTCACGGCCTCCGTGCGCGGTCGGTCGTCCTTTTTCTCAACTCAAAGTTCAAGCCACCTCCAAGAACATCCGAGCCACGTCACAGCCAGAACCCGAAATCTCCGCTTCAGATCGCGCTTATGCCCCAATTCGTATAATTTCCATTCGGCATTCTCTACGTTACTATCGCAATCAACCGTTTTCGCCCGAAAAGCTCGGCCACCAGGTCATGACACGAAGTTTGTAGTGCTAACTTCTTCATCTATCATCTATCTGCAAGTAATGTCACCACCCCCTCACTTTACAAGCTCATATACYATAAATACTTTCAATTTATCTCCTCAATAAGTCTTAGGCCCAACACTTCTGCTTTCAAGTTCAACGATCCTACCATACTACCAAATACCAACAACCTCCAAAATACTGCAATTACACTTTTCCGTTAAATCTGAAGAAAGACATCAAATATTTATCGAACACAGATCTTAAGTTTAACATCGATCTTTAATAAGTCATGGATAGGCCTTTTAGTTTAGCCACCTTTTGCGGCTTGGTTTTGTAGTGTAGTTGCTGGATTCTTCACTATTCCTCAAAGAAATAGATTGGCCGCTCATCAACCGTCGGARTTAATTAACGCCCAACCGGGAAAAAGCCAAARGTATGCGGCGTGAATTAACGCCGAAATAACAACAATCAGCGTGCAATTAGCGCTCGATTAGGAAAAACGATGCGGCTACAAGCAACGTGCGCCAGTAGGCAAGAAATCTGTCCCAGAAAATCTTCCTGAGAGCGCGGCTCTTTATGTTAGGATTAGGTAATCGGGATMTGCGGGATATGTATTAGGTAATCATGTAGACCGAGTCATAACGGACACGTCACTCCTCTTTCTTATTGGCTGCTCCACATCCCTTCCACATTCTGGTGTATATAAATATATTTGCCACTTGATAGCTTTCTTTTATATAGGCTTATATAATAGTTCTTCCACTTGGGGGATCAGAGAAAATATATTCTATTGTTTAACCTAYGTGAACATAGCAGGATCTCTGTCGGGCCGTCGGCAGTCGGGAAACCTTCTGAAGGCCTTAGGGGATATTTCCGCGATGGTAAAGTTCTACGATCTGGCGTCATTGAGTGCCCTGCAGCGGGGGAGGGGCGAAGGGTGGAGCCGCAGCCTGGGCCCTCTGGAGTTTGATCCTTCATAGGTCCTTCAAGACTTTGCCCTTCAGGTATCGAAGCTGTTCTTACAAAAAACAGCTTTTGAGGGTATATCTCAACACCTGGGGGGAAGCTGTGTTCAAGCTGAAAATATAAACTTAACTACGGTTGGAAAGCTGAAGAAAGTGAAAAAAGAAACCAGGTTCGGCCAGACCAGAATACCGGAATGGCTAGGGACACAGCAGCCTGTGCTACTGGCACAACAAATTATGCAATATCTACAAAAGAATAACATAATCRGTTACATAATATCATGACATAATCAGTTTTGTATACCGCTTTCACCATACTTTACTACAGCAACTACGTAACTTATTACTATCACAACTGCATTCTATCTTTGGCTGGTATAAAAAAGCAAGCCTTTGAGACCGGAGAAGAGCTAGCTAGTTCTGAAAAGCTGCATKCCCTGTCACATTGCTATGCTATTACCCCTCTATCTATGGTAATSTGTGGCGGGAAAAATTGATTATGTCAAGGTATCACATAATTGGTTATATAATAAGAAAATATTATATAATCTGTTATGCAAGTATAAAAGTCTGCCGTGTCCTTATCAATTCCTTGCCAGAAAAAGTCAGTTGTGTCCTTATCAATTTCCGTTACTAAATACTAGATTAAGTAATAAACAATTATGTCATCATTGYCACAAGGTTCTCTTTGCCGCTCAAGTCCTACAATTATCCCGTTATTTCTTCTTGGCCTATCTCTACCACACTACAGTAATAATATCCAAAGTGATCTGCTCACCATTATGTGTAAGGTTACGATCAGTTYGATCCAACACAAAAACCTTAACGCTGTTGAAAGTTTCGATCTATGGAAATCCACAGTAAGAACATTCAAGTGAAAAAAAAGGTGTTGTCAGGGCCTACGTAAGCGGTAATATTTACATCTTGAATGGGACCACAACTGGATGCTACCAGTTTTCCACTATACCTAATAACTAGAGTATGGACTGAAGCTTAGTAAAGAGCTTATATATATATTGGYTTTCATTTTTTCACAATGTCTAAACGAAGAAATATATTGTATATAACGTAGTGAATCGGTAAATCAGCCGCTCAAGGWGGGAGTAGCATGGTAACTATATCTGCCCCTAAAATCACAAATCTATCAAGCTTAGAATTGATTTCAGCAAGCTCAGCATCGGCTAATTTAATATGAATATTGSTTTCACTGTTTCTCGTAGGAGTAGACGATGAAGGAATTGGAMACACCTTGCCGTATTCATCTGGGAATTCGGAGAATTTTCTAATTCGTGACAGACAATTAGGGAGGTGAACGCTTCTTGGATTCTGCAAGTATGGTAATGTAATAATAATCAACTATCGCTATATTTTCCTTCGAGATTTCGTCGGATGTAAATCTATCAAATGAACCTCTAAAATCACCTTTTKGTGTATCGTCAGCGGATTTAATAGTCACTGTTAAATAGCCTGTACCTAAAGGTGAATAGGCAACAACGGTAATTCCTAATCTTTTGCAACTTTCCGTTATATTATTTTATGGCATATCTCTGGTCTTAATCACCTTTAACTGGTCAAAGTTACTCGATTTCTATTTAACTTTATACGGGTTCAAAAGGTTAGATATGATCAAAATATGATCAAAGCTGTTCGACTTGCCCATCCTTTGGAATTGTTTTAGTGGTTTGATACATATACTTGATAAAGTTGTTAATATCACCGATTTGAAGCCATTTTCTATCGAGTATGCTGAAGATGATGTGATTTCAATCTTTGCTTTGAGATATTAGCTGGAAGACGTCAATTGAAAGAAAAAGGATGCTTAGAGTATCGAAATCTACCAACTGTTGAGCAGTGGACTGATTCCCCCCCCTGCATCAGAGTAAGCTACTTTATCACATCACAACACCTTAAAAATAAACGATATCCTATATTAGTAACTATCTAAATTATACCATGATATGTTAGAGACCAAGTCTAAAACACATAAAAGCGGAACGAAATCGATCAGCAAGGGTATGCATGCTTCAAATCCGAACTAAAACAAAATGTAAGACAATAAACAACTAGTCGAAGACAACTAATAATGAAAAAATAAAGARCAACAAAGAATTCAATGCATTCCTTGCATTTCCAAATTAGAAAATGACAATAATTTAAAAGATTAGCCAGAGAGCAATCATAACTAAACCAGAAAATGAGGGAGATGCTTTCAAACCGGCTGCGTAACCTTTAGAAATAGTTGATGAAGCAGTAGATGATGGGGTATACGATAAACCAGAGGAAGCATTAGAGGACACTGTAGCTGAAGAAGATGAAGCAGCAGATGATAATCCAGAGGAAGAAGAGGACGAAGGAGCAGAGGTTACTGTTGAAGAGGGCGATGTCAAAGATGATGGAGCAGATGATGGAGCAGATGATGGAGCAGATGATAACGCAGAGGAAACATTAGAGGACGCTGTAACGATAGACGACGGCGCAGCAGATGATGAGCCAGAGGAAGAGCCAGAAAATACTTCTGAGGAAGACGATGCCAAAGATGAAGCATCAGATGATGGAGCAGATGATGAAACAGAGGAAACGTTAGAAGACACTGTAACTAAAGAAGATGAAACAGCAGATGATGAACCAGAGGAAGAAGAGGTTGAAGAAGCAGAGGTTGAAGAGGGCGATGCCAAAGATGAAGCATCAGATGACGCAGCAGATGATAACGCAGAGGAAGTGTTAGAAGACGCTGTAACGAAAGACGACGAAGCAGCAGATGATGAACCAGAGGAAGAGCCAGATAATGCTTCTGAGGAAGACGATGCCAAAGATGAAGCATCGGACAAAGCACTAGACGATAATCCAGAGGAAGCTTCAGAGGACACTGTAGCAGAAGAAGATGAAATGTCAGATGATACAGTAGATGATACAGTAGATGATACAGTAGATGATACAGTAGATGACACTGCAGACGAAGAGAAGGACGTAACTGATGAAGTCTCAGATGATGCTGAAGATGATGAACCTGATGATGGTAACCATGAAGCTTCAGATGATGATAAAGAGGACACTGTAGAAGACGATGATGACACTACAGAAGAAGGTGAAACCGCTGCAGAAGATGATGAAGCCAAAGATGGCTCTGAGCTAGATAACGAGGAGGCGGTTGCCGAGACAAAAGAACTGGAAGATGAAGAGGGAGATGGTGAAGTGGAGCTTGAGCTAGATATCACAGAAGAGAAAAGAGATGAGGAACTCGACGCAGAAGAGCTGAAAGAGCTACCATGGTAGACGGTCAAAACCCATTCGGTGAAGGTTTTGTAACCTGATGATGTAGAACCAGCAGAATTAACTGACATGGTAGATGTGCTTGTAACAGTAG
>BCKW01000017.1:11856-30347 GCA_001600755.1 Ogataea methanolica
ATGCTGAAGATGATGTGATTTCAATCTTTGCTTTGAGATATTAGCTKGAAGACGTCAATTGAAAGAAAAAGGATGCTTAGAGTATCGAAATCTACCAACTGTTGAGCAGTGGACTGATTCCCCCCCCTGCATCAGAGTAAGCTACTTTATCACATCACAACACCTTAAAAATAAACGATATCCTATATTAGTAACTATCTAAATTATACCATGATATGTTAGAGACCAAGTCTAAAACACATAAAAGCGGAACGAAATCGATCAGCAAGGGTATGCATGCTTCAAATCCGAACTAAAACAAAATGTAAGACAATAAACAACTAGTCGAAGACAACTAATAATGAAAAAATAAAGAACAACAAAGAATTCAATGCATTCCTTGCATTTCCAAATTAGAAAATGACAATAATTTAAAAGATTAGCCAGAGAGCAATCATAACTAAACCAGAAAATGAGGGAGATGCTTTCAAACCGGCTGCGTAACCTTTAGAAATAGTTGATGAAGCAGTAGATGATGGGGTATACGATAAACCAGAGGAAGCATTAGAGGACACTGTAGCTGAAGAAGATGAAGCAGCAGATGATAATCCAGAGGAAGAAGAGGACGAAGGAGCAGAGGTTACTGTTGAAGAGGGCGATGTCAAAGATGATGGAGCAGATGATGGAGCAGATGATGGAGCAGATGATAACGCAGAGGAAACATTAGAGGACGCTGTAACGATAGACGACGGCGCAGCAGATGATGAGCCAGAGGAAGAGCCAGAAAATACTTCTGAGGAAGACGATGCCAAAGATGAAGCATCAGATGATGGAGCAGATGATGAAACAGAGGAAACGTTAGAAGACACTGTAACTAAAGAAGATGAAACAGCAGATGATGAACCAGAGGAAGAAGAGGTTGAAGAAGCAGAGGTTGAAGAGGGCGATGCCAAAGATGAAGCATCAGATGACGCAGCAGATGATAACGCAGAGGAAGTGTTAGAAGACGCTGTAACGAAAGACGACGAAGCAGCAGATGATGAACCAGAGGAAGAGCCAGATAATGCTTCTGAGGAAGACGATGCCAAAGATGAAGCATCGGACAAAGCACTAGACGATAATCCAGAGGAAGCTTCAGAGGACACTGTAGCAGAAGAAGATGAAATGTCAGATGATACAGTAGATGATACAGTAGATGATACAGTAGATGATACAGTAGATGACACTGCAGACGAAGAGAAGGACGTAACTGATGAAGTCTCAGATGATGCTGAAGATGATGAACCTGATGATGGTAACCATGAAGCTTCAGATGATGATAAAGAGGACACTGTAGAAGACGATGATGACACTACAGAAGAAGGTGAAACCGCTGCAGAAGATGATGAAGCCAAAGATGGCTCTGAGCTAGATAACGAGGAGGCGGTTGCCGAGACAAAAGAACTGGAAGATGAAGAGGGAGATGGTGAAGYGGAGCTTGAGCTAGATATCACAGAAGAGAAAAGAGATGAGGAACTCGACGCAGAAGAGCTGAAAGAGCTACCATRGTAGACGGTCAAAACCCATTCGGTGAAGGTTTTGTAACCTGATGATGTAGAACCAGCAGAATTAACTGACATGGTAGATGTGCTTGTAACAGTAGAGGTCATTGGGCTAACAGTGCTTTCACCAATGCCTGTCCAAGAAGAGGAAATTGTTTCAGTTGGCCATGGCAAAGAAACAGTGACAAGCCAATAAGTTTGTGTATAACCAACGAGACTGACGGTTGTTYTTTGGGTAGTATAAGTTGAACTACCTGTGATAGTTTGTGAACCGGACCATGAATYYGCTGATGTATAAGTTGGAGCAGGAATGTAAGTGGTACAATCTCTATTCAAGTATGAAGTGTATGTAGTAGTACCTGTGGTAGCATGGTATAAAGTAGTTGTGAATGTAGTTGTACCTAATAGACCACCTAAAATTGCTGAAGTGACAAGACTTGTTTGGGTCGAGGTTGTGAGAGTAGCGGTCGTAGTTGTCGTGGAGTAGAAACTTTCACAATCCAAAGAACCAGAGGATTGAGACCARGTCGAAAGGGTGTAAGTATCGCTGTTGGTCATGGTTGTAGTAACACCACATTCCGAGTTATCGTCCAAAATGTACATGAAGTYACCGGCATCTTCCATGGTATCAGATCCAGGGATTGAAACAAGTAAACTGAAGACGGCATCACCATAATTGTTGGTAGTAACAGCTCTTAGAGGGTAGTAACCCTTATCTAACCATGTTAAAACGGAAGCAGACTAAAATAATAATAAAATGTGACTGTTAGTATAMAAGACTTAAACCAAGCTGAAATAATAAATGATTCAGAGAAGCATTACAAAATAGAGTACTTACCGTCCATTCYAAACCAAGGGAAACGACACCTAATAAATAGTCATATTGACCAAGAAGAGTACCACTAGATAAATCAGCAGAATCACAGCAACCCATTAATGAAGAAGTACCTAGGAAAACTAGGGAAGCCTGATTTACGGAAGGGATGTTGAAGTAGTAAATACCGGAGGTTGGAGCATAGAAGTAACCTGTAAATTCTAACATAGTATCTGTATATTCGAATTCCATACCGAAGGCAGAGGTCGAAGCAGGGTTGTTCAAGAAAGTTGTTCTAAAAGTGTAACCAAAGTCATCGGCAGTACCAGTTGCAGTGGCAGRACTGCCATAACCGGTGTAGTAGATACCTTCAAAATTATATAGAAGTTGATTGAACAAGGAGTAATCGAACGCTTTGACATTTATACCAGGAGATATAGCATTGAAACCAGAACAACCTTGAATTTCTTGGAATGAATTGGATGCACCAAAGATGATGATGGCATTTGCCGTCAAAGAGCTCAGCAATAATGCTGGAACTAAGTTGMGTCTTATCTGCATCTTGATTATATCAAAGTTGGGATAAAATGTTCAGGTGGCTAARGGAACTAAAGCTTCTTTTTGTTGCAATTGAAAACAGCCAGTGTTTTATTGTAACTGACTGGTTTGTAGTTTAAAAGTTGAAAGATATTGAAAAGATTTTCGTTGGCTTCAGAAGGCAGTAAAGACCACTGTAAAAGTCGTCAAAAAGAAGTCAGCAGTAGTAATTGGACAAAGTGAATGTGTATCCTTTTTTACAAAAAGTTTCATTTTTGAGCCCTCTAATAAAAGAAAAGCATGGTTGAAATCTTGGATACTAGTAATATATTATGTAATATATTACTGTAGTATGGGAATTGCTAGGGACACAACAGACTTTGATACTTGCACAACAARTTATGTAATACTCTAGTATGASATAATCTATCTTACCCCTCGGGAGCGTCTACAGACACCATAGAGTTATCTACAGGCACCATAAATCACGTAATGCCCATACAAAAAGGTATACATCCATGGCATAATCAAAATCAGATTTTTCACCTCTCATACCCGCACAACCAGTTATGTAATTCGGAGCGTGAATTCTATGAGACAGGCCGTGCCGCTGTACAGAAGTAATTAGCTTATCCCTGTTCTCAAAGACTTGCTCCACGGGTGGCACCATGATAGGATAAAGAGTCAGATGAAGAATCGGATTATAAGGCGATGCCTCTAGAGTAGTTGAGGATAGAATTTAGTTGCTGTAGCAGTATGTAATTTAATTGCTGCGGTAATGTATGGTTACAGAGGTGGGGAAAATTGCTTATTTCAAGCGTGTGTAGTTTGTTGTGCAGGTAGAGGAATCATGGAAATTTAGGGAAGGTCTACGGACACCCCAGACTTGTCTAGGGACACCCCGAATTACGTAATATTATCTTATTATATAACCAATTATATACTATCATGACATAATCAATCTTGCCCACCATGTAGAATAACTCAAGGAAAATTTTGTTGCCAAAGTTGAAACGTGCCCTTAATATAAATAAAGGGTAAGGGTAGGCATCCTTATTAATCAAGYTATTATTCCGTAAATTTATATATACATGTAGTTGATCTGGAAAGTAAAATATAATACAACCYGATATTATATACGTCGGAACCTCACTTTCATTTGACTTGTGATTCTCTTTATATGGCTACTCTACTACTACCCCTCGCTACGATTAAAAGATTATGCGATCAAAAAGGATATATTATTTGATGATCCTTGTAAAAGTGTACCAATACTTTAGGTTGTATAATAAGTAGTAGCTGGTCTTTAGTTTTGAATGTATACGGCTTAAATGTGTATCGTTAAGCGAGAAGTATATTTCCCCAGAAGACTGACTCTTCTAGAAGGTAAAAAGGTTCTAACTAACATACGTAAAGATAAGAAATACATAATTAATATAGACCAAAAACCCTTCTGGTTGTTGGAAACGAAGTCGAGAGACTCCTCTCGACTAGGAATATGGGGTAGTGTAAGCCACTAAGGGGGAGAACCGCTTAGTAATCAGAGTACTAGAGTGATCTCTATTACAATCCTTCTATCTAATCGATAAGAAGGAAAACTAAACAAGAATAGCAAAACACATAGCTATTTATAACAAAGGGAATTCCGACAATAAACTAATAGGAATTCGAAATAGCAAAGACAATGGTTGCTTATTGGAAGCAACTCACAAAAGGAAAGCAAACTAAACTCAGAAGGGAAATAACAGTAAATTCTGGCAAGGTATAGTAACCTATCGCGGACTCGCGAGATAACAGCAAAATAAGGGATCAGAAAAGCTAATCAATAAGGAAAGGATTCCTTACAAACTCAACACGACTTATTGAATCAGTACTCTTGATAGAACGCGTAAGCTTTCTCGGTAAACATGTTCCAATCTCCCCCATCCACGTATACAAGAGCCGCGTCCGAACCCGGGCATCTGTGATGTGGGTATATTACTGTCCTGCTCTGACAGCACCCGTAATTTTGAAACACCTCAGTGTTAGCGTACGGGTAACTATTCAATACGAAGCAATCTGTGCCATATCTGAAGTCATTGTACATAACGTGTGTTTAACTATTGTCAATGAACCCAAACCAATAATGTTGATGTGCTAACCATTTCTTGAGCCTCGCTTCCTGCAAGCTATCTGTAGAATCATAACCAGCTAGTTCTAATATAGCTGTCACATTGGGTGCTCCTATGCTGTTATTCATATCTTCATATGATTCGAAAAGCTGAGTATCCCATAGACTAGTAAATTCGTCAACGTTGTCGGTAAATATCGAGAATGTAAATAACCCTGATTCGCCCATGCAATCTACTAGTTGTTGCCGTGTAGAATTGCCGACGCTGATGATATTTATTGTTATACCAGCTAATTCATCCAAGTAGACCTTCACGATCATACCATACTTTTCAGCACAAGCCTGAATTGTCGTATTATATGAAGTGAACTCATCGTCACTCTTGATGTAAAAGGACCTAGCCAAGTTTGTACAAGCTAGTAAGCCAATAAGGCGTGAGTACATAGAATAAAGCAACATGATGTGGTACGGACGTGTTTAGTTTATTTCTTCTATGAAGGCTGCCTAACTAAAACGTAAAAAGGTAACTAACTAACGTATATATGAAAGAAAGAAAGGAGCACATAATTAAATAGACCAAAAACCCTTTCAGTTGTTGGGAAAGATTGTTGAAGTGAGTGTTCTGAAACATTACTAAATGAGGCTAAGTACAGTGGCTTAGTAAGGTGGCTTAGTAAAGTTAAAGAAGGTATTTCGGAATTTACTATATAAGGGATTTAATATTCCCCTCTTTGTCTTATATCCAAATATATTATTAGATATATGTGTGGGGAATATTACTGGGGTAAGGCGATAACGCGGGATTACACTTTCCTTGTTAGGAAGCTACCGGCTCCATCTGATCTTACACCGAGACCCGGCTATAGTGGGGACAGCAAAGTATATATATACCCAAACTTAAACTACTAAACGTTGTATTGAGTAGGGTTATATAGTGTAGTAGTTTAACTATATTCTCGGTATACGGTCGAAAGGTCGTAACCTAAACACTTGATTCTTTGCTGAACATAGCCTGACTAAACTAAAAGGTAAAAGGGCTATAAAAGGTGTACATACAGAACTCATGTTTCCCTCTTAAATAGACAAAAACCCCTTTAGCGAAGTGTAATTTGGGGCGCAAAGCTTTGTTTACTGACAAACCTTTACACCCCTTATTCATCCATTATATTACCTAATCATCCTTAATGGCAATCTATAGGAGATCACCATTGCAGTGGGAATCGATCAGGACAGACCGGCTTTTCCTAGGGACAGACCAAATTGCATAATATATTATGTAATAACTCAATGACATAATCAACTGTATAATATTATGACATAATCAGTTTTGTACACCCCTTTCACCATACTTTACCGCAGGAAATATGTCACCTTCTACTACAACAACTTTTCCATCCTCCACTACGATAAGGGCATCCATCCCCATGTAATCTAGTTCTTCACCGGATTCTTTATCCTATCATGGAGTCACCAATAGAGCAAGCCTTTGAGGCCAGAGATAGGCTAATTGCTTCTATCAAAGCAACAAAGCATCAGACCAAAGGGTCATCAAGAAGAAAGCGCCACCAAAGTGCTCAAATTGTGGAGAAATTGGCCATACAATTCGCTTTTGTAGGGTTTAAATAGGATATGTATGTAAATGTGAAATGAACCAAGACAAAGAACTAGCCATCAAGAAGAAAGAGATATTCTTCTAGTAGTGGAGGATAGAATGTAGTAGTAAGTAACGCGTTTGCTGTAGTAAAGTATGGTGAAAGGGGGTGTGCAAAACTGATTATGTCATAATATTATATAGTTGATTATGTCATTTTGTTATTACATAATATATTATGAAATTTGGTCTGTCCCTAGGAAAAGCCGGTCTGTCCTGATCGATTCCCCATTGCAGTCATGATATTATATAAGTGGTTATATAATAACGAAATTGGCTGTTCAAATAACAGAGTCTGCTGTTTCCTTAACAATTCCCGAGAAAATATTGCTGTTGTTTATATTGTTAACCTATCGGAACTTACCCGGCTCCTCACACTTCTAAGCCTCGGGTATATTCTTTATTGCGCTAACTCCGCCGTGTCTCGGTGCTAGCATCGTACTCGTATTTTTATTTGGCCCGAAATGGGAAATATTGTACTGCGGCTTCTATTTTTAGAAGGCCTAGTTATTTTGCCGATTACCAACCTTCAACTTGATCTATTAATATTCATGCAAATGGCCCTTGCCCGATGTTGTAAACATGGCGATGATTGCAAATAAATATGCCCAGTAATACGATAATCTAACTATAAATAGATTAAGCTACAGAGTTTCTAGGATAGCACCCATCAAACAGGTCCTCCAACAGGACTTGTGTGTTGTTCTGACTATTCAGAGAGCTTTGGAGCGACCCCTGAAGTACAGCCGCAAACTAAAGTTATCTAAGTCAGTCAGTAGGTGTCAATATGCTTTGGCGTATTGATCGGGCTTGGTTACTGTCTTTTATGAACATTAGTCAGCTATTGTACTTCCACAACTTATATAAGTTGCTGTGATCTCCCTTCTTTTCTTGTAGACTGTAATCTCTTATCAACAGATTTCTCATACTTGACAGAACTTCAGATAACGAGCAATAGGCATAGAAAGCAAAAACACTTT
The DNA here is from genome assembly GCA_001600755.1 of Ogataea methanolica. Taxonomy (NCBI): domain Eukaryota; kingdom Fungi; phylum Ascomycota; class Pichiomycetes; order Pichiales; family Pichiaceae; genus Ogataea; species Ogataea methanolica. Next base: position 19,469 of record BCKW01000017.1, read on the forward strand.
ATAATGACCTCTACTATTCCTTACTCTGAAATAATTTCTGTCTATTCATCATTGAACGGTGCCTTTGCCTCCATCACAGCGGCACTGGCAAGCGCTGAAACCGGAGCAGCTGGCGGTCTTATGCAAACACACGATATAGTGCTGGCTAGCTTATCTTACTACTCCTACTTAGAAATATCTGCCACGGCCACTGATCAAAGTGTCAAATCGACAGCAGCATCAGCTGCCGTCTCTGCTTCTTCGGCAATGGTTTCTCTCGTCAAGTCATCTGAATATTTTCAAGGTCATGCACCAAGCATTGGCGGTAATGTTGCTTTACTTGCAATCATGAGCTTATTCTTGGTTTTGCATGCTGTTCTCGGTGTTATGTATAAACAGTGGTGGTTTTCCATCAGTTGGGACGTCTACCTAATCTTAGAGATTATTGGTTACGCCGGCCGCATTATTTGTCATTCTAATCTTGATAGTGAGAGTCCGTACATCATGCAATTGGCCTGTTTAACTATTGCCCCATGCTTCACCATGGCTGGGATTTACTACCTGTTTTCTCAGATGGTGGTCATCACAAATGAAAAGTTTTCGGTTTTGAAGCCAATGCAGTACGGAATGATTTTCATTACTTGTGACGTTATTTCCATCTTGGTCCAAGCTGCAGGTGGTGGCATTGCGTCAGGGTCGAAAACCGAGCTAGGTGCACACATAATGATTGGTGGTTTAGCTTTCCAACTTGCAGCAATGGCGGTTTTTCAAATTTGTTGGTATTTGTTCCTTTGGAACTACTATAAGGATGCGAAAGCCATTGGGGATACCCATCTTTCTGAAAAGTATGCCGGAATTAGAAAAAGACCACTGTTCAAATATTTCCCATTGGCTATCTCGGTGTCCGTGACATTTGTCTACATTAGATCCGTTTACAGAGTTGCCGAATTTGCAGACGGTTGGAACAGTCCTTTGAGTATTACTGAAGTTTATTTTATGACTTTGGAATCTATGATGATGGTATTGGCGACCTTGGTTTTAACTCTTGTCTATCCTGGTGTTGTTTATGGCACTCAAACGAGAATCATTATTGATAAAAGTCGTCGTTCTCTCTTTTCAATTAAGAGCAATGAAAAAGCTGGAAGCGAGAGCCCCTTTGGTGACAATGATGATAATATAGAACAAGACGATGCTCTTGAGGTGGGGTCTGGTGTTGGTTAAACTCGAGAAAGAGAATGCCTGTAGGGCCCGTGATGTAGAGACTTGGCCGCTTGTCGTTGTTTTGGGGGAAGCCGTTGATCTGGAACAGTGGCTCTGTATTTTCCTTTTCCATATTGTACTTTTCAAATATATACTTCTTTGCTACCTTGAGTGTGTGTCTTTTTCATTCCTTTTCCCTGCATGCTTTTTATCTCGCATTTTGTTTCTTGTTGCTCGTTTGTCATAGCGTTGCTCGATGGTTGAATAACCAATCGATTTTCTATACATCACCTGAAGATGAGCCCAACCGTGATTCATTCAGGATTATTGACAGAGCTCCAGCACTAAGCCACGTCAATTCGCTTATAACTGCTTTATCAAAACCTACTAAAAAGTGCGGTTCCTAGACAAAAACTGTTACAATCAAAAGTGGATAAGATGACCATTGCCTAATCTAATCATCAATTACGACAGCAGTCGTCAGCTGCTGCTGGGGCTGGTATTCTAGTTACGAACGACCTCGCGGCTCAGTAAACCGAGTTTGAAAGTGAACAGGCAGCTTATTTTGTTACTAACCATCAAATTTCAGCACGATTAAGCATCTAGTTCCAAAAGTGTTTCTAAGTGTGTCTGCCGTCTACTATCCTTCGGATGATGGATCCCAAGATGGAAAAGTCCAGAAGAAAAGTGGAGATTCAGATCAAGTGATCCAGCGTTGGAGCTCATTAGCTATCGTAGCGGACCTAATATGGATCGGTCGAGTATTGATGAAATTAAAAGCGAGAGAGGTTCTGCGATGACTGTAGTAAGAGGATTTCCAATCATAGTTGATGCTGTTGGGTGAAATTTCAAAGGAAGTTGAAGTGGCTGTATCCCAGAGAAAAGAGAAAGTTGGGGTGACTGGACTACTGCAGTTAGGAGACACCTCGCGCCACACGGCCGAAATTTATTGGAATGACTTTGGTGTATTGGTGAGTATGTATTTATAAAGTGCAGCATAGGATCTTTAAGAACGGTTCAAGCTAATACGACAAAGGACTCTAGGGGACTGTCCGCCTTAAGAGCGACGCAAGGGAGCTGACAGACTGACCTATTTTAAGAGATTTAGGATGGGCAGCGTGGCAACTGAGTTAGGTCGGTAAAGTATTTAACTGAATATATGAAACCAATTAAATGAGATCAAGAATCTTGCTATCAGATATGGGTCAGTGTATAGCAGCGGGAGTATTTTGTATTTCCTATTCTTCAAATAGTCTTAGAAAATGTTTATTAGTTTTGTAATCACGCCATTTCTATTAAACTGTTAGAGATAACCATTCATGAAATCCAGTTAGTAAGCCAATAACTTTATTACTTAAGATCTTTAATCAACCAAAGATGTATTGAGTTCTTAACGAAGCTTAGGGAGGATAAAGGGGTTTGTAGAGCTTAAAACAACAGTTCTGTTGCAATACTTGGTGGCAGTGCACAGCCCAATTTGAAAAGGGCTTTGCCACTACTCAAGTTTTATCTTGGGCTCAGTCAATATTTCTAGCAGATAGCCAGTATTTGTTGTGAAATTCCTAGCAAATTGGCCATAGTCCCAAGTGCAGGCAAGGGATCATATATTTTTCAACGTGTTTTGCACATCCACACCATAGCTTTATTTTCCAAAGAGAATGAACATTGCAAATAATATGAACTCAAGCACATGCCAATATTCCTTGTATGTATCTGAGCAATATATATATGGTACAGAAATAGAACGAGGAAAAACATAATTACTACGAGGAAGACGCATTAAAAGGAATCGCCAAGCTCTCATTCGGCGGATCGATCATCCCAGATTCAATTGTAGAATAAAATTTGATAATCGAGAACGGATTTAGGCAAGTCCTCAGTTAGCTTGAATCCGACAAACAGCGAATTTTTGATTTGTTTTTGGAAGGTGAAAAGAGTCTTATTTTATCAAGCAGTTAATGTGCTGAAGTTTCAAGAACGTACACCGCGCATAAAGCTTTAGCATTAACTGCTAACCGAAAACGAAGCCCTTCCATTGAAGTCTACCGCTACCGCTACACTACAGAAACGCTTACACTGACCTTTTATCTTAAACGTCGATAATCACGACAGCTTCAGGCTCATCTTCACCCTTCTTCAACTCGTAGGCACAACTATTGGCTTCACCTAGGAAATTTTTCTCCATTCTCAGACCAATAGGTTCAAAGTCTGTGATCTTCATTTTTAAGAGATTCTGGACCCAAAGCCGGCAAAACAAAGAAACCAGCTCCAGACAGGCTACCTAACACAGAAGCTAGATAAAAAGGAACTTCTATAAACCCATATCACCACTGAAATGACTTTGGAAAGGTGGGAGGGCAACAGTGCCACCGAAAGTTCTTATGTTATCCATACCTGCTGCAATAGAGTAATAAATACCTCTAAAGTAAGTTTTATGTACATGCACATAATTAACCTGTTCTGCCACCAGAACCACCTTCAGTAAGTGATAAGAAAATGCGGCAACCCTTAGAATAGTTATTTTCCTTAGTCCTATTTGATTTTATGTCGTTAGTTATCTTTAATTGGTTACATCTATGTGGTTATCTTGCTCTTGATGGGAACCGTGCTTGCATTTGCTTGCTATCTACCTCATCTTTTAAGCACATTCAACTTGTGTTTGTTAGCGAGATCTAAGAATTTTTCGTACAGGGCTTAAGATTCAGATTCCAACCTGATAAGGAATTAAGTGGGACACGCAGCTGCTCCCCAGTAAATTGTAAACACCCCAATTCTATCCTGGAGCGCAATATTAGCCGCGCGATGCCAGCTGGCATCTGACATACAATCATGAGATTATAGCTGACATCACTCTTCGCTTACGTTATTCGTGGACTTATGTTAAGATCAGACTTGAATACGAGTAGATGCTTCTGAATGTATTTGTTTTAGAATAGAGTAATCTCCAAAGTAATATAAATCAAGTTTGGAGCTTTTTACAAGCGAGTACTTTTATAAAGATTTATCTTTGTGATCGCTTACTTACGTGAGAATCCCTATATTCCTGAGAGATATTCGTTACCTGCCCGTATATCTATCCTTCCACGCATTTTAGTACCGTAATCTATGCCATCTTTCTCTGTCTGACTAATATTCAGTTTGCCGACGGAGTTCACAAACTTTTTCTTGCGTGCGCCTGTCCATGAAGCATCGGGATTCAAAGATCTGGGATGATAAATAGTCACTTAAAGCGGCTCATTGACAGCTACTGCATGCCAGAATTATTCCCAATGATGAAAGTCCGTCTGATTAATAAACAACAAATTTAGCCAACCATTTGATACTCATTCATTGTGTCTTTGTGTACCCTTTGTCCTTCGCCTTTCAACTTCCTTGTAGTTTCTGATCTTTGGTTACGTTCCGCGACATAGCGATGCCTGCTGATTAAACATAGAACGGGCCCCGTCAGAGAAAGCATGGTTCCTCGTTTTCGTTCTCGTAAACTCAGGGCTTTCCCAATGCACTGAGCTTGCATTGTTTGACAAACATTATTTGATTCCCGAGGAACTGTTTTTTTACTCCCCCCGAGCTCTAACCGATCCACCGATTACAAGCTTCCGTGGGGAATGAAAAAAAGGTACAGCAGCCAAGGCAAAAACAAAGTAACAGTTCCCTGTAGAAAATCGGTCGAAACTTCTCTGATTGATTATTTACTTACCATGTCTTGTTCCCAGTTTGCAGGGCAACTTCGATTTTGAGCTTGCTTTCTTTACGTTATTTGAATATGTCTTTTGATTCTGTATATAAATAAGGACCCTTTCTCTTAACCTTTAGAAGGGCTTTAATTCTTACTCCGCCTTGTTTTCTGTTTTTTCCTTTCACCTACCCCTATCGCACATATCTCACATTTTCTTAATTTTGTAATTACACCACTGAAGAAAAATGTCATTAGGATCGTATGCAATTCCGTTGGTTGATTCGATTAGTAAACAACGAATTACTAATTTCCGGAATTCAAATATGGTGGTAACTGGTGATGAGTAGCTATAAAAATAGTAATATAAATAAGTAATATGTCCTCTCTTCCTAATGGCTAATCGTTTCGCCTTACGTTCAATTGTTGTTCGTTATTACTGTCGTTAACCGAATCACAAACACAATAAATAAGTAATTAGCAGGCAAAGACTATAAAAAATGACAAACAATCCAACAACAGTTTTCGTCTCCGGTGCCAATGGTTTCATTGCCCAACACATAATCAAACAATTATTTGCAAAGGCAAAGGTTTACAATGTTGTCGGTTCAGTCAAATCCGTTGAAAAAGGTGAGCAATTGAAGAAACTATGGAAGGACCATGAGAGCCAGTTCACTTACGAAGTCGTCCCTGATTTTGCTAAAGAAGATGCCTGCTACAAAGCACTACAGAATCACCCTGAAGTTACTGTTTTCATACATACTGCGTCTCCTGTGACTCCTGCACCTAGCACCTTGTTTACTGACGAGAAATTCGAAGAAGAGATTTTAACCCCTTCTGTTTCTGCAGCCAAATACATTGTGAAAGCAATTAAGAAATATGCGCCACAAGTGACCCACTTCGTTTATACCTCATCTTGTGCTACAGTGGCTCCGATTGGAGACTTCCCAAGTCCTGGTTTGACTATCGATGAAAGCAGTTGGACCCCGGTTACTTGGGATCAAGCCATACATGATGCTGCTGACAGATACTCTTCTACCAAAACTTTTGCTGAGCGTGCGATTTGGGATTTTGTTGAAGCTGAAAAGCCAAATTTCGTCACTAACGTTGTTTTACCAACTTACTGCCTCGGTCCGCAGCCTTATGGGGTTAAGGGTACTTTGAACAACTTTGTTGCCAAAGCTATGAGACTAACTCCAGACAGTGACATTCGGGAATTTAATTCTGTTTTTGTCGACGTCAGAGATGTCGCCAAAGCCCATATTGCTGCCTTTGAAAATAAGAATATCAAAGGTCAAAGACTCCTTTTAATCAATTCTAATTTCACTATTCACATGATTGTTGATATTATTAGAAAGAATTTCCCTGAGTTGAAGCCAGGATTACCAGCCGCTGATCCAAACAAGTTCTTTCAATCTGAGTTTCTCAACAATGCAAAAACTAGAAAGCTGTTAGGTTGGGAATTCAAAAGCCTTGAAACTTGCACTGTTGATGCAGTTAGACAAATCTTAGAAGCAGAAGCTCAATGATTCAAAGACCATTAAAACTTAGTTTGTGCTTCGTTACTTCGGTGAAAACTTGGCCTTTTCTATTGCAATGCTTTTTTTCCGGATATCAATATAATTTTTTTATTTCAGTTTATGCCCTAGCAATGGGTTCTCTGCAACTTTTTTCTTTTTGTAACCGTACCGAAAACCCTCGCAATACAAATAAATCTACTTTGCTTAACAAGTTAAGAATTGTCTCATACTTTAATCAAGCCGAATAGAGCCATACTAACTCTCTCCGTATAGAATATAAGGAGCCGTAGAAAAGGAACTACCTTTTACTACCGGATAATGCCAGACTTTATCTTTGTTCCTCCAAAAAAAACCACTGCAACAAATGGACCACCACAGCCAAGTTCAACATCTTCTGTCAATCAGCAACTGAACCAGAATCAAAGCCTAAAACACTATCTACCTCTTTAGCCCATGCTAATTCAAACAGTCCAAAGAGCATCAATTCATTTGAGTAGCCTCGTCATAGTCTCATCATCCACAAGTGGAAATATTCTTGGTGGACACCAGTTGCTAAGCTGAACAATTGCAGCATGGCAAAGGACTAGTCGGTCCCCATGCTGACACGACGCAAAGGCACATAGAACACGTAGCCTAGTGACTTCTCTTGTACCGGCCATTCTATCCATAAGATCCGGGGCGTCTAATCAGCAGCTTTGATTCTGTGGTTCGATACTTCCGCAGAATTTTTCATTGCAGTTGAAAGTACTTTGGGATAGTTGAATCGTCAGTTCCTTTCAATTTTACAATCATTTCTGTTTTAATAACATCTTTAAATTGCGTTTGGAAGGTCTTTCATAGGCCTATAATAGGACTTGTAGTATCTTCTTATGCTTAATACTTCCTACAAAKAATTAATAAGTAAYATTYTTATCAGAGTTCAAATTTGTTGATTGGTAGTAAAGTGRAAAAAGAATAAGAAAGTTTTGTATGAACATAACCACTAACTAATCAAACTTGGCGTAATGGGTGCGGCAATATTGTCTTAAATTCGGTTTGTATAGGTTTCCGATATCAGTGATTTTGYTGACTTCTTCGTCATTAAGTTCAAAACTAAAAACTTCCAAGAATTCAGCTAGCCTAGATTCCTTAGAAGTTGTTGTGACAGGGAGGATTCCCTTGTGAATAACCCAGCGTAATATGATTGCAGTCTTTGTCTTTCCGTAYTTGGAAACTAACCCATCCAAGTAYAAATCGAATTCCCTGCCTACRCCTTTGGCTAATTCACCCTTGTACAATGGACCCAAAGGAGAGTARGCCTCAATCAAGATGTCATTCTGCTGACAGAACTCAACAACACCAGGAGTTTGGTTTTGTARAAATGCRCTGTATTCAATTTGATTGGCAAAAATTGGCTCTGCACCTTCAATTTCCATGATCGTTTTCAAGTGTTCSACGGCGAAGTTAGAAACACCAATATTCTTTGCCAGGCCTTCCTTTTTACATTGCTCCATGAAGCTCCAAGCTTCAGTCAAATCAAATCCATGTGTTTCTTTGTTTATGAAAGGTATGTGTAATAAGTATAAATCAATGTATGGGRTATCTARAGTTTCCAATACCTCAAGGAGGTGCAAATAAGGATTGGCTTGTTTGGATCTACCWGCAAAGTACTTATCAGTGATCCAGATATCAGCTCTTTCCAGCTTAGTTTGCTTGAGGGCTTCCGCAACGTCAATATAGGTATTATACACTTCGGCTGCATCAATGTGATTAATACCACTGTCTAAAGCTTTAACCAAAAYGCTAACTAATTCTTCATCTATTTCATTCGAGCCACGCTTAACATAGTAGGTACCCGAACCGAATYCTAGGCTTGGAATGCCTGTTGATAATTTTGGAATTGGMGAGCACATAGTTGACTGCCAAGTAATAATGGTGGTGGTGTATTATTGCGTTTCAATACGATTCAGAGCAAATTGAATCGACTGATATAGTTGACTTGAAAAGAACCGCAAGCGAAATAGCTGTCTGCTGAAGAAATTTGAGGTTTGACCGCTATTCAAAACTGTATAAACGTACTTTAAACAAGAGCTGGCACGTTACTTGATGCTCTTCCTATCTACTCAATAGAAAGGCAATCTAGATAGAAGTAAGGAGTTACGCACGTATTTATAATAAATAAATGAGCGTAGATGAAGACGTCTACAAACCTGGAGATTCCTGTTAGAACCTAGTAAGAAATAGAGAACATCTATACAGGAAATAGGATTTAAGAGAAAGATCCGGAAACACGAGTTAATTGCGCAAAAAAGAGAGGGAATAGAAAATGAGATACAACAGGGGGGCAGGTGCCTTGCAATTTACGGGAATATATACATATCACCCAAGCTGTTCGTGAATACTCATTGACTTGGGAATACCAAAGAGCTGACAAGAGTAGTTGGCCTATCCCTAACAATACGCAGTTTCCGGTCCACTGGCTGAGAAACTTATTATCCCCCTAAAATGAAGTTTTGGGAACAGTTACCTACCAAGCCGTTTGAGCTCCCATTGTCAGTTCAAGCTAAACAATCATAATTCCCGAGTACCTTTTCTAAGGTCATATGTCTTAAAACAAAGACTCTTCGGTCTGTTACTGCAATCGACTAGTTGCTTTTTTCGGACCATATAGTGAAATGTTACTAGCACTCAATACGATCTCACCATGCCTTTAGCTCGCATGAAACAATACTCATTACTATATAAATTGCTATATTATAAGGCGTTAGATCCATACAGAATGACTTTCTAACATAAACGTATGCAACAGCTGCACTAGGCTTAGAAACGCCTACTATGAGCTTTTCTCTTAGTCATTGGCAATCATTACAACTTCACCGCCATCTTCACCCTTCATCAACTCATTAGTAAAAGTATTATCTTCTGGTGAAAAATTAATTGCATTTTCCGACCAATAGGTTGAGAATCTGTGATCTTCACTTTTAAGAGATCGTTGGTCCAAAGCTTCTAAACCAAAGAAACCAACTAATCCAGAAAGGATAGCTACCTGGGAAACTACATGAAAAGGAAATTGATAGCCCATATTCCCGCTGAATTGATTTCGGAAAGACGGGAAAGTATTTACATTACCCGTAGTTGTAGTAATAGAGTAATAAACGCCTTTAATTTAAGTACTATATAGGAGTACATAATGCATCATTTCGGCCATCAGAGCCTTTTAATATGAAAAAAAGAACAAAACCATAAAAAACTCAACAGACAAGACTAGTATCAAGACTAGTATTTATACCAAACCCAGTAGAAGTTAGCACGGAAAACTCGTTGGAAAGGGATGCCAGTACAGAGGAAAGCATGCATGGACATTGCTATTGTTCGGTTGTGGAGAAAGGAAAATCTTCCGTTTTCTTTGATTAGTAGAAGAGTGAGGTCGAGTTCAATCTGACTTTATTAGTTATATATAGTACAAATAATGTTTGGAGTCCATACGGCATATCCAACAGCCTGAATTAAGAAGCAGCGTTTGCAAGAAGCTTAGTTGATCACAGCTGAAACGATTTTCATTCTTGAAAGAACTGGTGAAGTTGTGTTATAGCATTGTATCACCTGTCTTGTCTTAATAACATATTTCAATGGTACCAGCTTCTCTGCTGTTATAGCATTGTGAGCTTTTCTGTATGGTTGGTCTGTGTATCTCAATTGAATTATCTGCTCTATATCTCTCAATTGTATCATGCTGWTTCAATAGCATTGTTWGAATCAGCCTTTCGGTTGTTATAACATCTTTCAGTAGGGTCACTGTCGTATGTGAAAGAACTTGGTATGGTTCTGCTGTTRGTTTCTTTCCTTTCAATTATMCCACCATTGTAGGTACAACATGTTTCGAYAGCATCACTGCTTTAAATATATCATCTTTCAACAGGAYCTAGGATTAGAGCACATATCAACAGAATTATCAATTGTAACATCATTCAATAGTAGCACATCGCTGCTTTTATCGCACTGCTGTTTAGTTAAAACGTTCAACTGTTTCATTACTATTTCACCAAGAATGTTCACCTTTATCTTGGATGAACCTGCCTCTCAACTGTATCAGCTTCGTGGTATTGATAGCTTCTTTCGATTGTATCAACATTGCTGGTTTAATAACAACGTTAAACTCTATCAGTACCGCTGGCTTAACATGGCTTAACAACATTCATCATCGCCTTATTATAATTATCTTCTATAGTAGCTTTATCGTGATACACAGTACATCAAATCACTGCTTCAGTTATGGCTGTAGATATGGCTTTTCACAATAGCATATCTCAATTAAATCAGTTCCGTTGCTAAGAAAGCGTCTCATCGTTAAATAAAACATTGATAGAGAACGCTGTTGTAATTGAACTGCAATTCAAATTCTTCATTAGTGAAATATTTCTTCGCAGTAGTACGTGGGAAGGTCTACGGACACCCCAGACTTGTCTAGGGACACCCCAAATTACGTAATACTATCTTATTATATAACCAATTATACAATATCATGACA
>BCKW01000018.1:0-21460 GCA_001600755.1 Ogataea methanolica
CACCTTTTCTTTAGCTCCATTTCCCGTACAAATTTCTTTGATAAAATCGTAAAAGGAGCCAACAGGAGTGGTCCTGTTAAGAACAGTAGGGCAAAGCTAGCTTCTCATGATTGGGAACAGAGAGAAGAGAAACGTGGATGCCTGACTTGTATCGATTGGATTCAGTTATATATGGACCCAGCAACAGCTTCTTGTAATCAAATTGTCTATTTCCAATTGTAATATTGTAATAGTCTGTGTGAACACCACCACATCAACCTCCTGTCTCAGTCTTTCTTCAGTTGTGTGATAGAATTTCGATTCGATATTCTCAACCACAATTTTTTTTGCTGGATTCTCGTCAATTCGAATTCCCACATTTTTTGACTCGACGAATTCAACTCAATCTCCTAATATTCAAGTACTGTCTTCATTTCAATTGCCTTCCAGTTTTTCTACACATGTATTTTCAACTGAATACTATTTCAAGTCTAACCACTCAGCTTGTCATCACTACATTCCTTCTTGACTATGACTTATCTTTAACATACCCTGCAATCTCTTTTCATTACTTCAATTCCTCCTAATTCCTATTAACTTACTAATTCAGTAATGAACAATCAATATTATTCGAATATCAAAACATTTACAGAAGCAATCTATAAAACAAAGTAAACATGGCTATTTTAAGCTAGGCCTTTTGCATCTACTAACTTCTACTTCAGTTCCATCTTCCTTATCTGGTTCCATATCCACATCAACAACCTCAACTTCAACAACAACAACAGCAACTTCGACAACTTCAACAACTTCAACAACTTTCTATTCAACAGCTCCAACTTCGGTAACTCCAGCTTCATTAACTATAACAACTTCATCTTTTCCATCCAGTCCAACCTGCTTTTGCTTCAACAGAACTTACACTTTCACACGCCAACTTCTCAACACTTTATATATCAACATCTTCTATACATTCTTTTCTACATAATTCTTAGAATAATACTATTCAATCCTTTCTAACTCGTTTATAATTACTAATCTAAAATCATATAATAGAACAATCTAAAATCATATAATAAAACAATCTAATTTACAACTATCATTTAAATAATCTATACTAAAGTTACCTTCTGAGTCTTGCCCTTTTGGATCTTCTAAGAACAACTACATCTTCTTCATCAGACTCCAAGGTTAAGTCAATAACTTCAACATCGCCACCTTCTCTAACTGTGGCTAAATCTAAAGGAATGAAAACGTCTTCAACTTTAGCTTTTGTAACCTCATCTTCAACAACTTCAACAACTTCATCAACTTCAACTTCATCAACTTCAACTTCATCAACTTCAACTTCATCAACATCTTTGGACTTTGCAACTTCAACTTCTACATCAGATTCAAAATCAACAATGGAAGTCATTTGGGTTTCATCACCAAAGTCACCAGAACTACTAAACAACTCACCGTTATCAGAATCAATTCCACTAATAGAATCCTCTGCAGTAGCACTAGAAGCAATTTCAATGTCAGCCATCTCACCATCGTCAGCTTCTTCACCATCACTGTCAATCAAATCAATTGCTAACTCTTTTTCAACCAGCTGTAACTCACCTTCATTCTCAAAAGGCTCACATGGTTCGATGATGTTCTCATAGAACTCTTGGTGAGCACCTTTTATCAATTGGAACGCAGGAGACGAAAATAACGTACTGAACGATGATGTATCGTAATTGAGTTCTCTGGTTCTTAAACTGTGACCGGCAGAGAGTGCTACAGCATCTTGAACGCTGATGTGACTGTGCAAACGCTTCTCGGGCTCTTCACTTGTTATAGCTTTCAAAAGGTTGACCGTGAGAGATCGAAGCTGTCTATAGTTGATCGGCAAACCACCAGCGTTGATCATATGTTTAGCAATGTTTCTAGGATCTTCAACAATGAATAAATAATCCCTTCTTGATTTCAAGCACTTGTCTAACTCGAGAGCAGCCATCCTCAACGGACCAAACATACACATGGCTGTCTTGTTCATTTGTTTATTGAAGATAAACCTTGGTAACAATCTCTTTTCCAGATCAAGCGACTTGTGTTTAACTACACCAACAACCACCCTAATTGAACGCTGCTCGTTCTCTAAGATGTTGTATAATGATGGCGGTGTCTTCTCAGCAGAAATAACATCCTTTGATATCTTCATGTTTCGAAGCTCTGCCGCCCGAATATTGTTGTTTGTAATCGCTATGTAGACCATCATTAATAGATTCAGTTTGATAATTCTATTGAGCTTTTCTTTGAGTTGACTTTCTGTACAGAATTCTTTAACAAAATCATAGTAAGAACCAACTGGACTATTCCTACCGAAAACAGAAGGACCAAACCTTGAATCGGTTGTAACAGTAAGCAAAGATGTATTGATGTTCTCCTTGTGTTTTCTTGACTCAACTACGTATGGAGACAGGAACAGCTTCTTGTAATCATACTTCCGGGTTCCAACAGTGATGATATCTGTGAACACCACATCAATTTCCTGTCTGATTCTTTCTTCAGCTTTGTGGAAAAAGTTCAATCCAAGTACCAGTTTCTTTATACAACCACCGTCTTTAACTAAAAATGTCTGAACCTTATTCGCAGGATCGAAAACACCGTTGCTGGCAGAAGGACCATCTCTATTCAGCCAAAGTGCATGCTTTGTTGGAAAGTGCAGTGCCTTCATAACATCGTTGACAACCCTGGTATAAGCAAACTCCAGTTCGCGGTAAACAGCATCGTCTGGAATCACAGTAGCAAATAACTCTGGGTACAAGCTTGGAGGATAAAGTGCGGTATCAAAACCATGGCCACCACCAACATTCCACCAGTGCATAGCACCAAATCTCATGAAGTGATTCAATGATGCAGTAACACCAGCCCTAGTTCTCATATTCTTCAACTTGGCACCACCAAGACCATCAGATTCTGCCAGCTTGAACAAGAACATCGCAGCGATTGGCAGTTCGTAAATACCACCATCAGAGTCACTAGCGTGGCACTCTTGCTGTGGAATCTCATCCCTGGAAACAGTGACAAGTAAAAAGAGCAGCTCAGAAATCGCTAGAAACGCAGCACCAGACTCCTTTTTGAACCTTGCATACCTATCTGAAAACGCTTTGTTAATTTCTTTGTTATTGCTGTGGTGGGTGTAGAAGTCAGCTTCATCTTGTTTAATTTTGATATCGTTGTACTCCCAATTACTGTCAACCACATGTTTGATAATCTGGATAAGTTTAGCCATTGGACGACTGTAGTGCTCATTGAATTTCATACAGAACTTTGAATCGTTATTGCCCACTTGGTTTTCCAACCAACCTATCTGTTCACTGAATGGCAGCTGTGAGTTGTAGTTGATCAACAGAACAAGCAATCCTTCCGTCATATCTTTCGAGTATGTACAGATGGTTGGATAAAGAGTCATCATCTTCATCCTGAAGTTGGAACACTCTTGGTTGGCACCAGTGGCAAGGTTGAACAGCTTCAGCATAGCATTGGACTTGGCAGCCCCATACTTGTGCATAAAGTTGCTGTAGCATCTGGCACTTTCAACAGTGTAGTTGGTAACCAGCACATCTCTAAGGAAGTTGAACAGCTTGTCATAGTTTTTGCTGCGGTCTCGTGTCACGTGCTTGATGATGTCGGCGCTGGTTATCTGGCGCAAAAATGGCACCGCGAACTCATAGTCCTCGGAAAGAGGATCATATCTGACTCCACCACCATTTAGCAGCTCAAACTGTCTTGTGTCTTCTCTGGTACCGTCCATTCTTTTGACAACATCCTCTGGCATGTAAACAGCAACTTTGATTTGATGTTGCGATGCGTTACCGTAGAACTGGTAACATCCGATAGCAAAGCTGTCTTCTTTAGAGAGAGCAGCAGCAGAGTGCCAAGCTGAGTAATGCTCACCCATAGCAGCATCAGTGGTACCGACATAGTGACACAGGTTGCAAACTCGGCCAACATACACCGGCAAATAGGGGTTGGGATTGTTCATCACTCTGACATGGCCAGGACAAGAACGCAAACACTGGGTCTTGTTGAACCAGTCAGGGTATTCGCAAGTTACATCGATCTCAATTGGTTGTTTGATCCGGCCGTTTTCCTTGGTAACACTAACACCCACAATACCAAGACCATCAACAATGTTTTTCTTCAAGTCGGCAACCTTTCGTGCACCTTCGACTGAGGCAGGATCAAGTCCTGTTTTCACGTTGACAAGCTTTCTCAGTTTGTTGAGTAGTCTGGAATCGATCTTGATAACAGAGTTTTGGTTTTTCACCTCCTTGCTCCTGAAATGGATCAGTACTCCCGTTGGAACAAAGAATGCAAGATGGTAGTCCATAAGATCTTTATCTGTGTACAGTAATGGATTAAACTGCCCAACCCAGTCATGGAAAGTCAACGGGTCTGAGATGGTTTCATCAGTGTTGAACACGGTTTCGGCATCAGGCAGCCTGTAGGCTCTGTTGGTAATTGAGAACCGATTGAAGTCAAAGTTATTATTTTCGATTGGAAATTTAACAAGGATATCGGTTGGCACGGGGATATCAAAGCTGTCGTCTGAGTCGTAGTCGTTTTCACGGTTGTTGCTGAAATCGTAGGTGGACATCTTTGAAGTTTTTTGTGGAGTTTTTTAGTAATTTTTTGTGGAGTTTTTTTGTATGAAGAAAAGAATAAAGGTATAAAGAGTTCAACAGATAACAGTAAGACAACACCGGTATTTATACCAATTCTGGTAGATGATAATAGGGAAACGCGGTGGAGGGATGCCAGCATGCATGAACGCTGCTATTGTTCAGAATTCAAAATTTTCGTGTTTTTTTGATAAACAGCCAGTGATGGCAATATTACGGTAGTTATAGTTTTAACAGTCTTTATTAGTTATATATAGTACATATAAGTTTGGAGTCCATTGGAATGACAGACAAGCTGGGCAGAATATACTAGTGTCTACAAGAATCACATCGAAAGTGCTTGAGTAGTAAATCGTCATTGATAGCATATTTCAATGGTTTCTGTTGTTATAGAGTTATGCGATTTTCTGTATTAGCTGTTCTGTATGTGTCCATTGTATCTCTCAATTGTATCTCTCAATTGTATCTGCCTTCTTTGTGTTTCTCAATTATATCTGATGTTTCAATAGTACTGTCAGCTTTTCGTAAGTTATAACATCTTTCAATAGTAGCTGTACCTCTGTGTCACTGTTGTATCTTGAAAGAGCTTGGTATAGTTCTGCTGTTAGTTCTTTCAATTGTATCACCATTGTAGGCACAGCATGTTTCAAAAGTATAGCTGCTATAATTGTAACATCTTCCAATAGTTTCTGTTCTTATAGTATCTGCAATTATGATATATTTCAATAGTATTTATATCATGCTTTAATAGTATAATTGAATAGTATCTGTGATTAGATTCGTGCAGTCTGTAATTATAACATGGTAAATAGATCATCCTTTAATAGAAAATTAAAACATCTTTCGATATAACATGGTTGAATAGAATCTGTAACTAAAGTATCTTCCAATATTATCACCACTGTTTAATTAAAACAACAGTGGTTCGTTACCTCAAGAATGTTCACCTTGGTTGTAATTACCTCTCAATTGTTCACCTTGGATGTAATTAATTACCTCTCAATTGTTTCATTGCTGTATTCATAACACCTTTCGATTGTATCAACATGGCTGGTTTAATAACAGTGTTCGATCATGGCCTTATTTTAACAATCTTCATATTAACTATATGTAATACACACCATTTGCAATTCTAACTGTAAATATACCTTAATAGCATTTTCTCAATTGAATATATACCTTTTATAACGTTGATAGTTAGCCTTAGCTGAATTGCACTTCAAACTCCTCAATGAGATACTCAACCTCATGGAAATTCTCCTGCTTAGCTCATCAGTGAATCATAAACTAAAAATTGGCAGCCGCCAGATCGCCAGGTCGAGGGTTTGCGAGGGCTTGCGCTCGCGCTAAAAGTCACCTGATCATGCCACAGGACTTGTAGTACTGACTGGCCCAAGTCACCCGTCATAACACAAAGATTGTTGTATTGGTTTCTTCATCCACCATCTATCTCCAAATTTTGTGCCACCACTCTCCAATTTTATTACTTTATGCACCACAGCGACCTTAGATCTTCCTTCTCAACAAGTCTCTAGCGCAAAAGTTCAACTTTTCAATTTCGTCAATCTTATCAGGCTACTAAGTAACAACATACTCTAAAATCCTACAATCGCACTTTCCATAAAATTTAAAGAACTACTCATTAAACATGATTTCGAATATAATACTGAACATTAATACGTAATGAATAGATCTTTTACTTTAAGTACCAACTAGGACTTGATTTTTGTACTATATTGACGCTGGAATCTTCGTTGTCGCCCAAAAATATAGATTGGCCACTTCACCAACCAAGAAATTGATTGACGTTCAACTAGAAACCTCCGAAGAAGTGCGGCCAATTAACTCCGGGATGGAGATGATGTGCGTAAAATTAAGGCCCAATAAGGAAGAATGATTTACTGATAAGTACTGCATAATTCGACAGGTGCTGCCGATTGCCACCAACTGCCGCCAGTTAGGACAAAGAAGACCCCGTGCGGCCACTTAGCGCACAATTCGGAAAAACAATGTGTCCCGGAAATATTTCTCGGAACCGGTGTGCTCGTTTCTGTCGTCGTCAGGTATTTTGGTGGGGTGGCTGGGTTCGCGCCTGGAGGGAGGGCAGGCAGGCAGCAGGAATTTAGTGGGGGAGGCTGGCCTGTCTGCAACCAGGGACTTCTGGGGGCTTCGAATGATTTCCACGGCGGCAGTGCCCAGCTAGAGTCAGTTGCCTGCCTCAGGGCTTTCGCCCTTCAGCTGGGTACTTTCCAGGGTAGTAGTGGTGGTGGTGGTAGTAGTAGTAGTAGTAGCGACTGCCTGCCTCGGCCAGGCTGGGAGCCAGTTGGCTCAAGTCTCAGGCATTCAGCTGGGGGCCGTTACGGGGGCAGTGGGTGGCAGGTGGAGAAGGGCTGGTCGGTCGCTCGCGGTGGAGTCGGTTGGTTCAGGGCTTTGGCCCTTCAGGAGGGTGGTTTGAAGGGAGTCAGTGTCCCCTTTTTGAGAATCGAGGCTGTGCGAGCAAGAGGGGTGTACGGGGAAAATAAGTATGTTTGTGTGTATATCTCAGCAACCAGGACAGCAAACAGCACCAGCACCCACACCCAAACAGATTAAGACGGTATAAAAGTATTACAACAGCAAGCTACTTCGTAGGTGTGCTGTAGGCCACAAAACAAGTTGTAACCGTAGAAAGGGAAGCAGTCGCACACCCCATGGAAACAATTTAGAGAATCACGGCTAGTTGGACTCTCTTGCTCTGACAGCACCCGTAATTTTGAAACACCTCAGTGTTAGCGTACGGGCAACTATTCAATACGAAGCAATCTGTGCCATATCTGAAGTCATTGTGCATAACGTGTGTTTAACTATTGTCAATGAACCCAAACCAATAATGTTGATGTGCTAACCATTTCTTGAGCCTCGCTTCCTGCAAGCTACCTGTAGAATCATACCCAGCTAGTTCTAATATAGCTGTCACATTGGGTGCTCCTATGCTGTTATTCATATCTTCATATGATTCGAAAAGCTGAGTATCCCATAGACTAGTAAATTCGTCAACGTTGTCGGTAAATGTCGAGAATGTAAATAACCCTGATTCGCCCATACAATCTACTAGTTGTTGCTGTGTAGAATTACCGACGCTGATGATATTTATTGATATACCAGCTAATTCATCCAAGTAGACCTTCACGATCATACCATACTTTTCAGCACAGGCCTGAATTGTCGTATTATATGAAGTGAACTCGTCGTCACTCTTGACGTAAAAGGACCTAGCCAAGTTTGTACAAGCTAGTAAGCCAATAAGGCGTGAGTACATAGAATAAAGCAACATGATGTGGTACGGGCGTGTTTAGTTTATTTCTTCTATGAAGACTGCCTAACTAAAACGTAAAAAGGTAACTAACTAACGTATGTATGAAAGAAAGAAAGGAGCACGTAATTAAATAGACCAAAAACCCTTTCAGTTGTTGGGAAAGATTGTTGAAGTGAGTGTTCTGAAACATTACTAAATGAGGCTAAGTACAGTGGCTCAGTAAGGTGGCTTAGTAAAGTTAAAGAAGGTATTTCAGAATTTACTATATAAGGGATTTAATATTCCCCTCTTTGTCTTATATCCAAATATACTATTAGATATATGTGTGGGGAATATTACTGGGGTAAGGCGATAACGCGGGATTACACTTTCCTTGTTAGGAAGCTACCGGCTCCATCTGATCTTACACCATAATCAATCTTGCCCACTACCGCTGAGTTACATATAGTGGTAATACCGTAGCTGTGAGACAGGGCATGCCGCTTTGCAGAAGTAATCAGCTTATCTCTGGTCTCAAAGACTTGATCCATTGGTGGCTCAATGATAGGATAAAAAATCAGATGAAGTATTAGATAACAAGAAGAAAGATATGCTCTTATAGAAGTGGAAGATATGCTGTAGCTGAGGTGGTAGTAATTTAAGCAGCTGCTGGAGTAATTAACGTAAATGCTAATGTATGGTGGGCAAGATTGATTATGTCATTAAACTACTAAACGTTGTATTGAGTAGGGTTATATTGTGTAGTAGTTTAACTATATTCTCGGTATACGGTCGAAAGGTCGTAACCTAAACACTTGTTTCTTCGGTGAATATAGCTTGACTAGACTAAAAGGTAAAAGGACTATAAAAGGTGTACATACAGAACTCATGTTTCCCTCTTAAATAGACAAAAACCCCTTTAGCGAAGTGTAATTTGAGGCGCAAAGCTTTGTTTACTGACAAACCTTTACACCTCTTATTCATCCATTATATTACCTAATCATCCTTAATGGCAATCTATTGGAGATCACCATTGCAGTCATGATATTATATAAGTGGTTATATAAGAACGAAATTGGCTGTTCAAATAACAGAGTCTGCTGTATCCTTAACAATTCCCGAGAAAATATTGCTGTTGTTTATATTGTTAACCTATCGGAACTTACCCGGCTCCTCACACTTCTAAGCCTCGGGTATATTCTTTACTGCGCTAACTCCGCTGTGTCTCGGTGCTAGCATCGTACTCGTATTTTTATTTGGCCCGAAATGGGAAATACTGTACTGCGGCTTCTATTTTTAGAAGGCCTAGTTATTGCCGATTACCAACCTTCAACTTGATCTATTAATATTCATGCAAATGGCCCTTGCCCAATGTTGTAAACATGGCGATTATTGCAAATGGCCCTTGCCCAATGTTGTAAACATGGCGATTATTGCAAATAAATATGCCCAGCAATGCGATAATCTAACTATAAATAGATTAAGCTACTGAGTTTTTAGGATAGCACCCATCAAGCAGGTCCTCCAACAGGACTTGTGTGTTGTTCTGACTATTCAGAGAGCTTTGGAGCGACCCCTGAAGTACAGCCGCCAACTAAAGTTGTCTAAGTCAGTCAGTAGGTGTCAATATGCTTTGGCGTATTGATCGGGCTTGGCTACTGTCTTTTATGAACATTAGTCAGCTATTGTACTTCCACAACTTATATAAGTTGCTGTGATCTCCCTTCTTTTCTTGTAGACTGTAATCTCTTATCAACAGATTTCTTATACTTGACAGAACTTCAGATAACGAGCAATAGGCATAGAAAGCAAAAACACTTTATAATGACATCTACTATTCCTTACTCTGAAATAATTTCTGTCTATTCATCATTGAACGGTGCCTTTGCCTCCATCACAGCGGCACTGGCAAGCGCTGAAACCGGAGCAGCTGGCGGTCTTATGCAAACACACGATATAGTGCTGGCTAGCTTATCTTACTACTCCTACTTAGAAATATCTGCCACGGCCACTGATCAAACTGTCAAATCGACAGCAGCAACAGCTGCCGTCTCTGCTTCTTCGGCAATGGTTTCTCTCGTCAAGTCATCTGAATATTTTCAAGGTCATGCACCAAGCATTGGCGCTAATGTTGCTTTACTTGCAATCATGAGCTTATTCTTGGTTTTCCATGCTGTTCTCGGTGTTATGTATAAACAATGGTGGTTTTCCATCAGTTGGGACGTCTACCTAATCTTAGAGATTATTGGTTACGCCGGCCGCATTATTTGTCATTCTAATCTTGATAGTGAGAGTCCGTACATCATGCAATTGGCCTGTTTGACTATTGCCCCATGCTTCACCATGGCTGGGATTTACTACCTGTTTTCTCAGATGGTTGTCATCACAAATGAAAAGTTTTCAGTTTTGAAGCCAATGCAGTACGGAATGATTTTCATTACTTGTGACGTTATTTCCATCTTGGTCCAAGCTGCAGGTGGTGGTATTGCGTCAGGGTCGAAAGCCGAGCTAGGTGCACACATAATGATTGGTGGTTTAGCTTTCCAACTTGCAGCAATGGCGGTTTTTCAAATTTGTTGGTATTTATTCCTTTGGAACTACTATAAGGATGCGAAAGCCTTTGGGGATTCCCATCTTTCTGAAAAGTATGCTGGAATTAGAAAAAGGCCACTGTTCAAATATTTCCCATTGGCTATCTCGGTGTCCGTGACATTTGTCTACATTAGATCCGTTTACAGAGTTGCCGAATTTGCAGACGGTTGGAACAGTCATTTGAGTATTACTGAAGTTTATTTTATGACTTTGGAATCTATGATGATGGTCTTGGCAACCTTGGTTTTAACCCTTGTCTACCCTGGTGTTGTTTATGGCACTCAAACGAGAATCATTATTGATAAAAGTCGTCGTTCTCTCTTTTCAATTAAGAGCAATGAAAAAGCTGGAAGCGAGAGCCCCTTTGGTGACAATGATGATAATATTGAACAAGACGATGCTCTTGAGGTGGGGTCTGGTGTTGGTTAAACTCGAGAAAGAGAATTCCTGTAGGGCCCGTGATGTAGAGACTTGACCGCTTGTCGTTGTTTTGGGAGAAGCCGTCGATCTGGAACAGTGGCTCTGTATTTTCCTTTCCCATATTGTACTTTTCAAATATATATTTCTTTGCTACCTTGAGTGTGTGTCTTTTTCATTCCTTTTCCCTACATATTTTTTATCTCGCATTTTGTTTCTTGTTGCTCGTTTGTCATAGCATTGCTCGATGGCTGAATAACCAATCGATTTTCAATACATCACCTGAAGATGAGCCAACCGTGATTCATTCAGGATTATTGACAGAGCTCCAGCACTAAGCCACGTCAATTCAAAACCTACTAAAAAGTGCTGTTCCTAGACAAAAACTGCTACAATCAAAAGTGGATAAGATGACCATTGCCTCATCTAATCATCAATTACGACAGCACGTCGTCAGCTGCTGCTGGGGCTGGTATTCTAGTTACGAACGACCTCGCGGCTAAGTAAACCGAGTTTGAAAGTGAACAGGCAGCTTAGTTTATTATTAACCATCAAATTTCAGCTACGATTAGGCATCTAGTTCCAAAACTGTTTCTAAGTGTGTCTCCCGTCTACTATTCTTCGGATGATGGATCCCAAGATTGTAAGGTCCAGAAGAAAAGTGTAGATTCAGATCAAGTGATCCAGCGTTGGAGCTCATTAGCTATCGTAGCGGACCTAATATGGATCGGTCGAGTATTGATGAAATTAAAAGCGAGATGGGTTCTGCGATGGCTGTAGTAGGAGGATTTCCGATCATAGTTGATGCTGTTGGGTAAAATTTCAAAGGAAGTTGAAGTGGCTGTATCCAAGAGAAAAGAGAAAGTTGGCGTGACCGGACTACTGCAGTTAGGAGACACCTCGCGCCACACGGTCGAAATTTATTGGAAAGATGCCTTTGGTGTATTGGTGAGTATGTATTCATAAAGTGCAGCATAGCATCTTTAAGAACGCTTCAAGCTAATACGACAAAGGAGTCTAGGGGGACTGTCCGCCTTAAGAGAGTGGCAAGGGAGATGACGGACTGACCTATTTTAAGAGATTTAGGATGGGCAGCGCGGCAACTGAGTTAGGTCGGTAAAGTATTTACCTGAACATATGAAACCAATTAAATGAGATCAAGAATCTTGCTATCAAATATGGGTCAGTGTATAGCAGCGGGAGTATTTTGTATTTCCTATTCTTCAAATAATCTTAGAAAATGTTTATTAGTTTTGTAATCACACCATTTCTATTAAACTGTTAGAGATAACCATTCATGGAATCCAGTTAGTAAGCCAATAACTTTATTACTTAAGATCTTTAATTAACCAAAGATGTATTGAGTTCTGAACGAAGCTTAGGGAGGATAAAGGGGTTTGTAGAGCTTAAAACAACTGTTCTGTTGCAATACCTGGTGGCAGTGCACAGCCCAATTTGAAAAGGGCTTTGCCACTACTCAAGTTTGATCTTGGGCTCAGTCAATATTTCTAGCAGATAGCCAGTATTTGTTGTGAAATTCCTAGCAAATTGGCCATACTCCCAAGTGCAGGCAAGGGATCATATATTTTTCAACGTGCTTTGCACATCCACACCATAGCTTTATTTTCCAAAGAGAATGAACATTGCAAATAATATGAACTCAAGCACATGCCAATATTCCTTGTATGTATCTGAGCAATATATATATGGTACAGAAATAGAACGAGGAAAAACATAATTACTACGAGGAAGACGTATTTAAAGGAATCGCCAAGCTCTCATTCGGCGGATCGATCATCCCAGATTCAATTGTAGAATAAAATTTGATAATCGAGAACGGATTTAAGCAAGTCCTCAGTTAGCTTGAATCCGACAAACAGCGAATTTTTGATTTGTTTTTGGAAGGTGAAAAGAGTCTTATTTTATCAAGCAGTTAATGTGCTGAAGTTTCAAGCACGTACACAGCGCATAAAGCTTTAGCATTAACTGCTAACCGAAAACGAAGCCCTTCCATTGAAGTCTACCGCTACCGCTACACTACAGAAACGCTTACACTGACCTTTCATCTTAATCGTCGATAATCACGACAACTTCAGGCTCATCTTCTCCCTTCTTCAACTCGTAGGCACAACTATTGGCTTCACCTAGGAAATTTTTGCTCCATTCTCAGACCAATAGGTTCAAAGTCTGTGATCTTCATTTTTAAGAGATTCTGGACTCAAAGCCGGCAAAACAAAGAAACCAGCTCCTGACAGGGTACCTAACACAGAAGCTAGATAAAAAGGAACTTCTATAAACCCATATCACCACTGAAATGACTTTGGAAAGGTGCGAGGGCAACAGTGCCACCGAAAGTTCTTATGTTATCCATACCTGCTGCAATAGAGTAATAAATACCTCTAAAGTAAGTTTTATGTACATGCACATAATTAACCTGTTCTGCCACCAGTTCCACCTTCAGTAAGTGATAAGAAAATGCAGCAACCCTTAAAATAGTTATTTTCCTTAGTCCTATTTGATTTTATGTCGTTAGTTATCTTTAATTGGTTACATCTATGTGGTTATCTTGCTCTTGATGGGAACCGTACTTGCATTTGCTATCTACCTCATCTTTTAAGCACATTCAACTTGTGTTTGTTAGCGAGATCTAAGAATTTTTCGTACAGGGCTTAAGATTCAGATTCCAACCTGATAAGGAATTAAGTGGGACACGCAGCTGCTCCCCAGTAAATTGTAAACACCCCAATTCTATCCTGGAGCGCAATATTAGCCGCGCGATGCCAGCTGGCATCTGACATACAATCATGAGATTATAGCTGACATCACTCTTCGCTTACGTTATTCGTGGACTTATGTTAAGATCAGACTTGAATACGAGTAGATGCTTCTGAATGTATTTGTTTTAGAATAGAGTAATCTCCAAAGTAATATAAATCAAGTTTGGAGCTTTTTACAAGCGAGTACTTTTATAAAGATTTATCTTTGTGATCGCTTACTTACGTAAGAATCGCTATATTCTTGAGAGATATTCGTTACCTGCCCGTATATCTATTCTTCCACGCATTTTAGTACCGTAATCTATGCCATCTTTCTCTGTCTGACTAATATTCAGTTTGCCGACGGAGTTCACAAACTTTTTCTTGCGTGCGCCTGTCGATGAAGCATCGGGATTCAAAGATCTGGGATGATAAATAGTCACTTAAAGCGGCTCATTGACAGCTACTGCATGCCAGAATTATTCCCAATGATGAAAGTCCGTCTGATTAATAAACAACAAATTTAGCCAACCATTGATACTCATTCATTGTGTCTTTGTGTACCCTTTGTCCTTCGCCTTTCAACTTCCTTGTAGTTTCTGATCTTTGGTTACGTTCCGCGACATAGCGATGCCTGCTGATTAAACATAGAACGGGCCCCGTCAGAGAAAGCATGTCGCGACCTGCTGGTTCCTCGTTTTCGTTCTCGTAAACTCAGGGCTTTCCCAATGCACTGAGCACGCATTGTCTGACAAACATTATTTGATTCCCGAGGAACTGTTTTTTTACTCCCCCCGAGCTCTAACCGATCCACCGATTACAAGCTTCCGTGGGGAATGAAAAAAAGGTACAGCAGCCAAGGCAAAAACAAAGTAGCAGTTCCTTGTAGAAAATCGGTCGAAACTTCTCTGATTGATTATTTACTTACCATGTCTTGTTCCCAGTTTACAGGGCAGCTTCGATTTTGAGCTTGCTTTCTTTACGTTATTTGAATATGTCTTTTGATTCTGTATATAAATAAGGACCCTTTCTCTTAACCTTTAGAAGGGCTTTAATTCTTACTCCGCCTTGTTTTCTGTTTTTTCCTTTCACCTACCCCTATCGCACATATCTCACATTTTCTTAATTTTGTAATTACACCACTGAAGAAAAATGTCATTAGGATCGTATGCAATTCCGTTGGCTGATTCGATTAGTAAACAACGAATTACTAATTTCCGGAATTCAAATATGGTGGTAACTGGTGATGTGTAGCTATGAAATTAGTAATATAAGTAAGTAATATGTCCTCTCTTCCTAATGGCTAATCGTTTCGCCTTACGTTCAACTGTTGTTTGTTATTACTGTCGTTAACCGAATCACAAACACAATAAATAAGTAATTAGCAGACTATAAAAAATGACAAACAATCCAACAACAGTTTTCGTCTCCGGTGCCAATGGTTTCATTGCCCAACACATAATCAAACAATTATTTGCAAAGGCAAATGTTTACAATGTTGTCGGTTCAGTCAAATCCCCTGAAAAAGGTGAGCAATTGAAGAAACTATGGAAGGACCATGAGAGCCAGTTCACTTACGAAGTCGTCCCTGATTTTGCTAAAGAAGATGCCTGCTACAAAGCACTACAGAATCACCCTGAAGTTACTGTTTTCATACATACTGCGTCTCCTGTGACTCCTGCACCTAGCACCTTGTTTACTGACGAGAAATTCGAAGAAGAGATTTTAACCCCTTCTGTTTCTGCAGCCAAATACATTGTGAAAGCAATTAAGCAATATGCGCCACAAGTGACCCACTTCGTTTATACCTCATCTTGTGCTACAGTGGCTCCGATTGGAGACTTCGCAAGTCTTGGTTTGAATATCGATGAAAGCAGTTGGACCCCGGTTACTTGGGATCAAGCCATACATGATGCTGCTGACAGATACTCTTCTACCAAAACTTTTGCTGAGCGTGCGATTTGGGATTTTGTTGAAGCTGAAAAGCCAAATTTCGTCACTAACGTTGTTTTACCAACTTACTGCCTCGATCCGCAGCCTTATGGGGTTAAGGGTACTTTGAACAACTTTGTTGCCAAAGCTATGAGACTAACTCCAGACAGTGACATTCGGGAATTTAATTCTGTTTTTGTCGACGTCAGAGATGTCGCCAAAGCCCATATTGCTGCCTTTGAAAATAAGAATATCAAAGGTCAARGACTCCTTTTAATCAATTCTAATTTCACTATTCACATGATTGTTGATATTATTAGAAAGAATTTCCCTGAGTTGAAGCCAGGATTACCAGCCGCTGATCCAAACAAGTTCTTTCAATCTGAGTTTCTCAACAATGCAAAAACTAGAAAGCTGTTAGGCTGGGAATTCAAAAGCCTTGAAACTTGCACTGTTGATGCAGTTAGACAAATCTTAGAAGCAGAAGCTCAATGATTCAAAGACCATTAAAACTTAGTTTGTGCTTCGTTACTTCGGTGAAAACTTGGTCTTTTCTATTGCAATGCTTTTTTTCCGGATATCAATATAATTTTTTTATTTCAGTTTATGCCCTAGCAATGGGTTGGTTCTCTGCAACTTTTTTCTTTTTGTAACCGTACCGAAAACCTCGCAATACAAATAAATCTACTTTGCTTAACAAGTTAAGAATTGTCTCATACTTTAATCAAGCCGAATAGAGCCATACTAACTCTCTCCGTATAGAAGATAAGGAGCCGTAGAAGAGGAACTACCTTTTACTACCGGATAATGCCAGACTTTATCTTTGTTCCTCCAAAAAAAACCACTGCAACAAATGGACCATCACAACCAAGTCCAACATCTTCAGTCAATCAGCAACTGAACCTGAATCAAAGCCTAAAACGCTATCTAGCTCTTTAGCCCATGCTAATTTAAACGGTCTAAAGAGCATCAATTCATTTGAGTAGCCTCGTCATCATCTCATCATCCACAAGTGGAAATATTCTTGGTGGACACCAGTTGCTAAGCTGAACAATTGCAGCACGGCAAAGGACTGGTCGGTCCCCATGCTGACACGACGCAAAGGCACACAGAACACGTAGCCTAGTGACTTCTCTTGTACCGGCCATTCTTTCCATAAGATCCGGGGCGTCTAATCAGCAGCTTTGATTCTGTGGTTCGATACTTCCGCAGAATTTTTCATTGCAGTTGAAAGTACTTTGGGATAGTTGAATCGTCGGTTCCTTTCAATTTTACTATCATTTCTGCTTTAATAACATCTTTAAATTGCGTTTGGAAGGTCTTTCATAGGCCTATAACAGGACTTGTAGTATCTTCTTATGCTTAATACTTCCTACAAAGAATTAATAAGTAATATTTTTATCAGAGTTCAAATTTGTTGATTGGTAGTAAAGTGRAAAAAGAATAAGAAAGTTTTGTATGAACATAACCACTAACTAATCAAACTTGGCGTAATGGGTGCGGCAATATTGTCTTAAATTCGGTTTGTATAGGTTTCCGATATCAGTGATTTTGYTGACTTCTTCGTCATTAAGTTCAAAACTAAAAACTTCCAAGAATTCAGCTAGCCTAGATTCCTTAGAAGTTGTTGTGACAGGGAGGATTCCCTTGTGAATAACCCAGCGTAATATGATTGCAGTCTTTGTCTTTCCGTAYTTGGAAACTAACCCATCCAAGTAYAAATCGAATTCCCTGCCTACRCCTTTGGCTAATTCACCCTTGTACAATGGACCCAAAGGAGAGTARGCCTCAATCAAGATGTCATTCTGCTGACAGAACTCAACAACACCAGGAGTTTGGTTTTGTARAAATGCRCTGTATTCAATTTGATTGGCAAAAATTGGCTCTGCACCTTCAATTTCCATGATCGTTTTCAAGTGTTCSACGGCGAAGTTAGAAACACCAATATTCTTTGCCAGGCCTTCCTTTTTACATTGCTCCATGAAGCTCCAAGCTTCAGTCAAATCAAATCCATGTGTTTCTTTGTTTATGAAAGGTATGTGTAATAAGTATAAATCAATGTATGGGRTATCTARAGTTTCCAATACCTCAAGGAGGTGCAAATAAGGATTGGCTTGTTTGGATCTACCWGCAAAGTACTTATCAGTGATCCAGATATCAGCTCTTTCCAGCTTAGTTTGCTTGAGGGCTTCCGCAACGTCAATATAGGTATTATACACTTCGGCTGCATCAATGTGATTAATACCACTGTCTAAAGCTTTAACCAAAAYGCTAACTAATTCTTCATCTATTTCATTCGAGCCACGCTTAACATAGTAGGTACCCGAACCGAATYCTAGGCTTGGAATGCCTGTTGATAATTTTGGAATTGGMGAGCACATAGTTGACTGCCAAGTAATAATGGTGGTGGTGTATTATTGCGTTTCAATACGATTCAGAGCAAATTGAATCGACTGATATAGTTGACTTGAAAAGAACCGCAAGCGAAATAGCTGTCTGCTGAAGAAATTTGAGGTTTGACCGCTATTCAAAACTGTATAAACGTACTTTAAACAAGAGCTGGCACGTTACTTGATGCTCTTCCTATCTACTCAATAGAAAGGCAATCTAGATAGAAGTAAGGAGTTACGCACGTATTTATAATAAATAAATGAGCGTAGATGAAGACGTCTACAAACCTGGAGATTCCTGTTAGGACCTAGTAAGAAATAGAGAACATCTATACAGGAAATAGGATTTAAGAGAAAGATCCGGAAACAGGAGTTAATTGCGCAAAAAAGAGAGGGAATAGAAAATGAGATACAACAGGGGGGCAGGTGCCTTGCAATTTACGGGAATATATACATATCACCCAAGCTGTTCGTGAATACTCATTGACTTGGGAATACCAAGAGCCGACAAGAGTTTTCGGAAGATTCGGTTTTAGTTCCTAATGCGGTAGTTAGCCTATCCCTAACAATACGCAGTTTCCGGTCCACTGGCTGAGAAGCTTATTATCCCCCTAAAATGAAGTTTTGGGAACAGTTACCTACCAAGACGTTTGAGCTCCCATTGTCAGTTCAAGCTAAGCAATCCTAATCCCCGAGTACCTTTTCTATGGTCATATGTCTTAAAACAAAGACTCTTCGGTCTGTTACTGCAATCGACTAGTCGCTTTTTTCGGACCATATAGTGAAATGTTACTAGCACTCAATACGATCCCACCATGCATTTAGCTCGCATGAAACAATACTCATTACTATATAAATTGCTATATTATAAGGCGTTAGATCCATACAGAATGACTTTCTAACATAAACGTATGCAACAGCTGCACTAGGCTTAGAAACGCCTACTATGAGCTTTTCTCTTAGTCATTGGCAATCATTACAACTTCACCGTCATCTTCACCCTTCCTCAACTCATTAGTACAAGTATTATCTTCTGGTGAAAAATTAATTGCATTTTCCGACCAATAGGTTGAGAATCTGTGATCTTCACTTTTAAGAGATTGTTGGTCCAAAGCTTCTAAACCAAAGAAACCAACTAATCCAGAAAGGATAGCTAACTGGGAAACTACATGAAAAGGAAATTGAGAGCCCATATTCCCGCTGAATTGATTTCGGAAAGACGGGAAAGTATTTACATTACCCGTAGTTGCAGTAATAGAGTAATAAACGCCTTTAATTTAAGTACTATATAGGAGTACATAATGCATCATTTCGGCCACCAGAGCCTTTTAATATGAAAAAAAGAACAAAACCATAAAAACCTCAACAGACAAGACTAGTATCAAGACTAGTATTTATACCAAACCCAGTAAAAGTTAACACGGAAAACTCGCTGGAAAGGGATGCCAGTACAGAGGTAAAGCATGCATGGACATTTCTATTGTTCGGTTGTGGAGAAAGTAAAATCTTCCGTTTTCTTTGATTAGTAGAAGAGTGACGTCGAGTTCAATCTGACTTTATTAGTTATACATAGTACAAATAATGTTTGGAGTCCATACGGCATATCCAACAGCCTGAATTAAGAAGCAGCGTTTGCAAGAAGCTTAGTTGATCACAGCTGAAACGATTTTCATTCTTTAAAGAACTGGTGAAGTTGTGTTATAGCATTGTATCACCTGCCTTGTCTAAATAACATATTTCAATGGTATCAGTTTCTCTGCTGTTATAGCATTGTGAGCTTTTCTGTATGGTTGGTCTGTGTATCTCAATTGAATTATCTGCTCTATATCTCTCAATTGTATCATGCTGWTTCAATAGCATTGTTWGAATCAGCCTTTCGGTTGTTATAACATCTTTCAGTAGGGTCACTGTCGTATGTGAAAGAACTTGGTATGGTTCTGCTGTTRGTTTCTTTCCTTTCAATTATMCCACCATTGTAGGTACAACATGTTTCGAYAGCATCACTGCTTTAAATATATCATCTTTCAACAGGAYCTAGGATTAGAGCACATATCAACAGAATTATCAATTGTAACATCATTCAATAGTAGCACATCGCTGCTTTTATCGCACTGCTGTTTAGTTAAAACGTTCAACTGTTTCATTACTATTTCACCAAGAATGTTCACCTTTATCTTGGATGAACCTGCCTCTCAACTGTATCAGCTTCGTGGTATTGATAGCTTCTTTCGATTGTATCAACATTGCTGGTTTAATAACAACGTTAAACTCTATCAGTACCGCTGGCTTAACATGGCTTAACAACATTCATCATCGCCTTATTATAATTATCTTCTATAGTAGCTTTATCGTGATACACAGTACATCAAATCACTACTTCAGTTATGGCTGTAGATATGGCTTTTCACAATAGCATATCTCAATTAAATCAGTTCCGTTGCTAA
Source organism: Ogataea methanolica (assembly GCA_001600755.1). Classification (NCBI taxonomy): domain Eukaryota; kingdom Fungi; phylum Ascomycota; class Pichiomycetes; order Pichiales; family Pichiaceae; genus Ogataea; species Ogataea methanolica. Next base: position 20,443 of record BCKW01000018.1, read on the forward strand.
GAAAGCGTCTCATCGTTAAATAAAACATTGATAGAGAACGCTGTTGTAATTGAACTGCAATTCAAATTCTTCATTAGTGAAATATTTCTTCGCAGTAAGTTGACTGCTTACCTCATCACCGTAAACGACTGCTTAAAAAAATCAAACGCTAACCGCCAGCGGCATTGATCGTACTCAGTCGTTTTCGGCCGAAAAACTCTGCCACCACGCAATGACACGAAGTTTATAGTGTTAACTTCTTCATCCACCATCTACCTTCAAATTTTGTGTCACCCCCCCCCCCCCATTTTATAAACTTATACACAAAAGCTATGTTCGATTTATCGGCTTAAATATCAGGTCTAACACTTCTTCTTTCAAGTTCTATGATCCCATCATACTACTGAATACTAACAAGCTCTAAGATTCTTCAACTAATTCTTTCCGTCAATTCTGYAAAAAGACATTGAATATTCAKTGAATACAGATCTTAAGTTTGACATCGRRCTTCAGTACGCCACGAGTAGACCTTTTAGTTTAACGATCAACTGGGGCTTGGTTTCYGTAGTGCAGYGCTGCTAGATTCTTCWTTGTTCGCCAAARAAAATAAGTTGTCCCACCTCATCAACCGAAGGAATTAATTAATGCTGTTAGGAAAAATGATCTAGGTACAAATAACCCGAGCAGGCAAAATCTGTCCCAGAAAATCATTCTCAGAGCATGGGCCTTTTTGTCCTCAGGAATTTACTGGATTGGTTGGATCAGCGGCAGAATTCACTGACTTGGTGTAGTTGAGTGCTTTGAGCTATGGCGGTGAATAGTGGCTGTCTGGGCCTCCCAGGAGAGAGATACTTCATATATCCTTCAACACTTTGCCCTTCAGGAATCGAATCTTTTTCTGGCAAAAAGAGGAACCGAAAAAGAGGTTTTGTGGGTATATCTCAGCACCTGGGGGCGCAAACAGGTTCAGACTTAAAACATAAACAACGTAAAGAGGGGTGAAAAACAGATGAAAAGCTGGAGAAAGTGAAGAAAAAAA
>BCKW01000019.1:0-17768 GCA_001600755.1 Ogataea methanolica
CCTTCAACTCCTTTTTAACTTACTCAATAATAATCCAACAAACTTCTTCAAATTCTTCTTAATTACCCCTAATTTACTATCACTATCCAATTAATCTTTTATTCGTACTAAACAACTCCCATTTTATCCATTAAATCTTCTTCCTTTAATCTCTTAACCTTAATTTTATTAACCTATAATCTTCTCTATTTCTACTCTTCAGGCTTCTTCACCTTTACCATTCAACAACATTTAAAATTACAAAATCCCTCGACCTTTCAATCCATCTATATATCCTTCTCTCAATTTCGTTTATCCAAATCAACTAATCTTATCCTTATTTTTTATCCTCACCGTGTAAAAATCTCGTCAAAATACATTCATCTTTAAGGCCGTTTTAAATAAAATCAATCAACCTTTTCAATAAATCACATCTAAAATCCATTAATTTCTTAATTCAAAACTTACCAAATCCTTCAATTAAATCTTCCTTCTAACAAATTAATCATTTATTCYATCGCCAATCATCTATTCTATTCTCAACTATCCTTTCGTCTCCATAAATTCAAATCTTCCAATATAATAAACTTACTTTTTCACGACTCCAATCCTTCTTCTCATAACTCTAAAATCTCATAGCTTTTCAATCTATTCTCAACCAGCCCTCGCCTATAACACTCTCCTATTAATCTCTCGTGTTCTTTCTCTTTAATCTTTTTAAAACCCCGAATTATCGTCTATAACTTTCCATTTCCTGTAATATTTAACAAAGCATAAATAAACTCATCAATTACATCTTCCTAACTCTCTAAATTTTCCGTCATATCAAAATCTGCACAACCAATCAACCGTTATATTATTTCCTTTTCAGTATTCCACTTTTCCACTCCGAATTATATATTCTTCATCAGCTCCAAAATATTCGTTTCCTATCCTTATACATTTATTCTCTAAATACCTTCAATCTTGTTCTATCTTACAACACCATTAACAAAAATTTCTTCATTCAAAACTTACCAAATCCTTCGAGCTGCGTCTTCTCTAACATCTTTAATCAACCAGCTATTCTGTCATTTCCTCTTATTTAACATCTTCTACAACATCTCCTATCGTCCATTATTTCTATTCTCAACTTACTCCTCCTTCAACCTCCGCAAAATCTCTATAATTCTACCCCTAAACTCAACATTTTCGTCAAAAGCTACATAATCCCATACCGGGCGGTAGGCGCGGCGTTTTAACCAGGTGTTTCCAGCCCGAGTACCTCAAAGATGCGTACTATCAAGCTAATGCGCCGCAAAATAGCCCCCCTAAATTCCTCCACGAAGCGCTACCGCGCCCGAGTCAATACGCCGGGGCATAACAACCTTTAGCATCCCCTGCGACTGGTGAGGTAGGTGCAGCTTCGGAATCTCCACGCACCCGCATTATTCGGCCAGGCCAATCTATCAGCCAGCCACCCCATATATTCAGCCCAACCTCCCTGTGCTGTGGTATCATGTCCTTTAAAAAAAAGCGAGGGCGCCCATTTTTTGCGTCGGCTGTTCTTATACCGCACCGCAGCTGTGCAATCCCCGCCTCCAGTCCATTTCGTGGGTGCCCGGTACAACAGGGTACAACTGCAGGGGCATTATTTACCCCGTTGGTATTATGTCTCGTGGTGCTACACTATGGCCATCACTGTTATATCTTTCACACTTTGCAAATCTCATACACAATTCCACCTAGTAAGTGTATGTATAACTACAATGCCAGCTAATAAGTACAACCATAATCATAATACTGCTATTATCATCACATCAGTATAAACCACTGCAACTACAGTTTCCTTTAACTACCACTAATTATACTCATTAAAATCTCGCTGCTACCTTTTTTAAGCGTCGACCGACTCAAATCGATGGACTATTTTCCCTTCCAAAAGCGAGCACAAAGTTTACTTACTTTTTTTGGCACGTAGTCACTAAGTAACCTTTATTTTACTGAAACAAACCAACACACTTATCCTACATTATCACATGTACCTTCGAAATCTTTAACATAGACATAAACTATCTCATTCTCAAATATTATCGTTTCAAAATCAATCCAGCCACATAGTTTAATCATCCTCGAAAGCAAATCTTAACATAATATTCACCCTTCAACAACCAATCTAAGTCCAATCTTAGTCTCTTAAGAATATTGCAATACAGCTCTATACTATGTCTATTCCTTTCTTAAACCAGCTTACTCAATCACATCTTTTACAGGAAATTTCTCTTCAACTACATATCTACCTACGAAAAAGATAATGATACCTCTTCAACAGAGAGAGAAGTGACGATACTTGTATGACTCGGTGTACGTGATTACCTAATACATATCCCCATATCTCGATTACCTAATACATATCCCCATATCTCGATTACCTAATCCTAGCAAAGACACCCTGTGAGTCATGTCACAGCCCGAACCCGCAATCTCCGTGTCTAATCGTGATTATGCCCCGATTCGGACAATTTCGGTTCGATATTCTCAACCCACTTTTTTTTTTCGCTCGATTCGCGTCAATTCGAATTCCCACATTTTTTGAATCGACAAATTCAACTCAATTCATAACCTTCTAAAATATCTTCAATACTCTCTGTTCATTTCTCCAGCTTCTCTCTACAAATGCATTTTCAACTGAAGACCACCAAATTCAGTGATTTATASTCTAACCATTCAGCTTGTCATCACTACAATCCTTCTTTGACTATGACTTATCTTTTAACATAATCTGCAATCTCTTCTAATCACTTCAATTCACTTCATATTCTACCAATTTACTAATTTAATTTTAATATAAAACAATCAATATAATTCRAATATTAAAGCATTTACATAAATAATTCATAAAACCAAGTAGACATGGCTACTTTAACCTAGACCTTTGCGTCTACTAACTTCAATTTCATTTCATCTTCCTTATCTAACTCCATATCTACATCAAACAACCTCAATTTTCAACTACTTCAACAATTTCAATAACTTCAACAATTTCARTAACGTCAGCAACAACTCCAACTTCCTCAACTTCAGCTTCTTCAACTTCAGTGATTTCAATAACTTCAACAACGTCAGCAACAACTTCAACTTCAACAACGTCAACAACAGATTCAAGAACATCTTCAACACCTTCAACAAGCTTAACTTCAACTATTTCAACTACTTCAACTTCAACAACTTTAAATTCGACAACTCCAGCTTCATTAACTTCAACAACTCCAGATTCATTAACTTCAACAATTCCAGCTTCAATAACTATAACAACTTCATCTTTTCCATCCAATCCAACCTGCTTTTGCTTCAACAGAACTTACACTTTCACACGCCAACTTCTCAACACTTTATATATCAAMACCTTCTATAACTTCTTTTCTACATAATTCTTACGATAATACTATTSAATCTTTACTAATTACTTTAATACTATTTCACTCTTAGTCTAACCTCTTTCTATACCTAATTACTAATTTAAAATTATATATTAAAACATTCATTCTAACTAATAACTAAAGCCATTAAATAATCTACCCTAATACTATTTTCTTAACCTGACCCTTTTGGATCTTCTAAGAACAGCTCCAGTTCGTCAGACTCCATATTTAAATCAATAACTTCAACATCATCACCTTTTCTACCTTTGATTAAATCTAAAGGAATAAAAACAGCTTCAACTTTGACTTTAGCAGATTCATCTCCAACRCCTTTAGATTTTGCAATACCTTCAACTTCGACATCAGACTCAAAATTCACAACAAAGATCATTTGAGTATCATCACCAAAGTCACCACAACTACCAAACAATTCACTGTTATCAGAATCTTAATCAATTCCATTAATATTACCGATCTTAATGATTTTCATGTTTCCGAGTTCAGCTGCACGAATGTTGTAATTTACAGCATCATTAGTTGATTTAACTTGACAAGTTGTTTAACCTTTTCTTTAATTCCATTTCCAGTACAAATTTCTTTGATAAAATCGTAAAAGGAGCCAACAGGAGTGGTCCTGTTAAGAACTGTAGGGCAAAGCTAGCTTCTCATGATTGGGAACAGAGAGAAGAGAAACGTGGATGCCTGACTTGTATCGATTGGATTCAGCTATATATGGACCCAGCAACAGCTTCTTGTAATCAAATTGTCTATTTCCAATTGTAATATTGTAATAGTCTGTGTGAACACCACCACATCAACCTCCTGTCTCAGTCTTTCTTCAGTTGTGTGATAGAATTTCGATTCGATATTCTCAACCACAATTTTTTTTGCTGGATTCTCGTCAATTCGAATTCCCACATTTTTTGACTCGACGAATTCAACTCAATCTCCTAATATTCAAGTACTGTCTTCATTTCAACTGCCTTCCAGCTTTCCTACAGTTGTATTTTCAACTGAATACTATTTAAGTCTAACCACTCAGCTTGTCATCACTACATTCCTTCTTCACTATGACTTATCTTTAACATACCCTGCAATCTCTTTTCATTACTTCAATTCCTCCTAATTCCTATTAAATTACTAATTCAATAATGAAGTAAAACAATCAATATTATTCGAATATCAAAACATTTACAGAGGCAATCCATAAAACAAAGTAAACATGGCTATTTTAAGCTAGACCTTTTGCATCTACTAACTTCTACTTCAGTTCTATCTTCCTTATCTGGTTCCCTATCCACATCAACAACCCTCAATTTCAACAACAACGACAACAACAACCTCGACAGCTTCAACAACTTTCAATTCAACAACTCCAACTTCAGTAACTTCACCTTCAGCAACTCCATCCAGTCTGCATTTGCTGCAACAGAACTTGCACTTTCATCCACCAACAAACTTCTCAACACTTTATATATCAACACCTTCTATACCTTCTTTTCTACATAATTCTTGCTATAATTCAATCTTTTCTAACTCTTTTAATATATCATTTCACTCTTACTATTACTAATTTAAATTCATATAATAAAACAATCAATCTAATTAACAATTATCATTTAAATACCCTAATACTATTTTCTTAACCTGACCCTTTTGGATCTTCTAACTCCAACTTCCTCATCAGACTCAATGGTCAAATCAATAACTTCCTCATCACCTCCTTTTCTTCGTTTGACTATACCTAAAGGAATATAAACATCTTCAACTTTGGGTTTTGTAACAACTACATCTTCAACAGCCACGTCTTTAACAGCTTCAACATCTTCAATAGCTTTAGATTTTGCAACTTCAACTTCTACATCAGATTCATAATCAACAACTGAAGTCATTTGAGTATCATTATCATAGTTGCCAGAACTACCAAACAAATCATCCCTATCAGAACCAATTTCACTGTCAGAGCCATTTTCACTGTCAGAATCATTTTCCACATCAGAAACAATAACAGACTCATTTCCATCAGAATCACTATCACTAGAAGCAAGCCCAGTAGCATCAGCCATCTCGTCTTCTTCGGTGTCTTCACCATCAGTATCAACCAAATCAATTTCAACCTCTTCTTCAACCAGCTGCAACTCACCTTCGTTTTCAAAAGGCTCACACGGTTGAACGATGGTATTGTAAAACTCTTGATGAATATTCTTAAGTAATTGAAACGTTGGAGAGGTAAATATCGAATTGAACGATGCTGTGTCATAGTTGAGTTCTCTAGTTCTCAAGGTGTGGCCGGCAGAGAGTGCAACAGCATCTTGCACACGGATGTGATCTTGCAAGATACTTTCGGGGTCGTCACTGGTAATAGCCTTGACCATGTTAACCGTGAGAGAACGTAGCTGCCTGAAGTTGATTGGTAAACCACCTGCTTTAACCATATGCTTTGGAATATTCTTTGGGTCTTGGACAAGGAATAAATACTTTCTTCTTCTCTTCAAGTTTTCATCCAACTCTATAGCAGCAGCCCTCAAAGGACCAAACATGCACAATGCAATCTTGTTCATTTTCTTGTTGAAAATGAATCTTGGTAACAGAGTTTTGTCTAGCACCAGTGATTTGTGTTTGACCGCAGCAATAACGATTCTAATGGAGCGCTTGTTGTCTTCCAAGATGTTGTACAACGACGAGGGAGTCTTCTCACGAGCAACAGTCTCCTTAGCAATCGTCATGTTGCCAAGCTCAGAGGCTCTGATATTGTTGTTGGTAATAGTGATGTACAACATCATCAGCTGGTTCAACTTGACAATTTGTTTCAGCTTCTCTTTGATTTGATTCTTCGTACAGCTATCTTTGAGGAAGTCATAAAACGAAGTGACAGGACTCACCTTGTGAATAAGAGTGGGACAAAACGTAGGATGGCTAAGCATGGAGAGAACAGATGGGTGGATATCTGACTTGTATTTATTGGACTCAACCCTATAAGGAGATAAGAACAGTTTCTTGTACTTATACTCTTTGTTTCCCACAGTGATGATCTGGGAGAAAACAGCTTCAATTTCTTTCCTGAGCCTTTCTTCTGTTGTATGGAAAAAGTTCAGACCAAGAACCAGTTTCTTCTTTGTAGCACCGTCTTTAATAGGAAAAGTTTGAACCTTATTCACAGGATCGAAAACCCCATTGTCTGCAGATGGCCCATCTTTGATCAACCATAGAGCTTGCTTGGTTGGAAAATGTAGAACTCTCATGATATCATTCACCACCTTTGTATAGGCAAACTCGAGCTCATGCAAAACACCATCATCTGGAATCACCGTATTAAACAACTCTTGATAGTCTCTTCTAGGGTAAAGGCCGTTATCGAATCCATTGCCATTCCCCACGTTCCACCAATGGATGGCACCAAACCTGAGAAAGTGGTTCAAAGAGGCAGTAGCACCAACCCTTGCCCTCATTTTCTTCAACTTGGCACCTCCAGCTCCATCAGATTCAACCATTTTGAACAAGTACATAGCAGAGATCGGTAATTCGTAAATACCACCATCTGAGTCACCAGACCCTTTCTGTGGAATCTCATCTCTTGAAACGGTCACCAGCAAAAAAAGAACCTCGGAAATCGCCAGAAACGCACCACCAGACTCCTTCTTRAACCTTTCGTACCTATTTGAAAAMCCATTTTTGATTTCATCATTGTTGCTGTTGCGTGTGTARCAATCAGCTTCATCCTCTTTGATCTTCACGTCATTRTATTCCCAATTACTGTCARCCACATGTTTGATAATCTTGATAAGYYTAGCCATTGGACSSYTGTASTGCTCATTGAATTTTATACAGAACTTTGAATCGTTGTTGCCCAGTTGATTTTCCAGCCAGCCCAACTGTTCACTGAATGGCAGCTGTGAGTTGTAGTTAATCAACAGAACAAGTAATCCTTCGGTCATATCTTTAGCATAATTACATATCGTTGTATAGAGCGTCAGTATTCTCATTTTGAAATTTGTGTTTTCTTGGCTGATGTTGTTGGTAAGGTCAAAAAGCTTCAACATGGCACTGGCCTTGCTCACCCCATACTTGTTGACAAAGTTATTATAGCATCTGCCACTTTCCACAGTGTAGTTCGTAATTAGAACATCCTTTATAAAAGTGTACATCCTGTTGTATTTTTTGCTCCGGTCTCTGGTAACGTGCTTAACAATATCCGCACTAGTGGCACGCTGCAAAAAAGGAACACAGAACTCGTAGTCCTGAGAAAGTGGGTCGTATCTGGCAGCAGCACCATTCTTTAAAGTTTCATATCGTCTAGTGTCTTCTCTAGTACCAGCCATTTTTTCGATTATATCCTGCGGCATATAAACAGCAACCTTGAGCTTGTGGTACGATCCATAGACTTGGTAGCAACCTTTAGCAAAGCTACCTTCTTTAGAGAGATCGGCACCAATGTGGCTATCTGAATAGTGCAAGCCCATAGCAATATCGGTGCTACCAACAAATTGACACAAATGGCAAACCCTACCAATATACACCGGCAAATAGGGGTTGGGATTGTTCATCGCCCTAACGTGGCCAGGACACGAAAGCAAGCAGTGGGTTTTGTTCTGCCAGTCAGGATACTCAGAACGCTGGTCAAATTCAATTGGTTGCTCAAGCTTGGCGTTTTTCTTGGTCACAATAAGACTCACCCCGGTATAAAGAGCTTTGATGATGTTTTTCTGGAGCTCAGCGACTTTTTGTGAACCTTCAGCAGAGTTAGGATCTAGTCCTGTTTTCTCTTGAACTAGTGGTTTCAGCCTGTTGATCAATTTGGAATTGATTGGAACAACAGTGTTTTTGTTCTGCACTTCCTTGCTTTTAAAATGGATCAAAACACCTGTGGGCTCAAAGATGGCTAAATGGTACTCGCTAAGATGTTTATCTGTGTATAATTGTTCATTATGTTGTATGACCCAATCATGGAAAACTGCGGGATCAGATATAGTTTCGTCGGTTTTGAACTGTGTTGAAGCAGCCGGAATATTGAACGCTCTGTTGGTAATAGAGAACCGATGGAAATCAAAATCGTCGTCTTTGATTGGAAACTCGACAAGAGCATCGGGATCCACTGGGTTTTCAAAGCTGCTCTCATCATCTGAGTAGTTGTCTTCATCAGAGTTGTTGTTGTAATCGTAGGTGGACATTATTGATTGCTTAATAGTTGTTTTTTCGGTGGTGGAATTATAAGTATGAAGAAAAGAAAGAATAAAATAAAAAGGATTCAAAAAGGGTTGTTCAAGAGTAACACCAGTATTTATACTACCAAAACTTACTGGATGATAGTAGGAAAACAAAAAAACGCGCTCGAGACAGCACACACGCGTTCGAGGCAGCATATTTAGAAACATGCAGGGGAACCAACCAGCCTACTTTTGTTTGGTTCCGAGAATGCAAAGTTTATCGGCGTTTTGATTACTAGAGTTGTTAGATATTAGTCGGTCTCTATCAGTTGTATATAGTACATGTACTACTATGCTTTGTGTATAATGGGTTCGTATATTCCTAGTAAACAGGTGGAAGGTCTTTGACTTAAACACTCAGGGAATAAATACAGTCTGCTAAGGCTAAAGGTGTCAACGTGTATAATATGTGTATACACATCGAATTTATAGAGAGGCCCCCGCCCTCCTCCCTCTAAAAAAGAAGGAAGCACCACTAATTTTTGTGACTCGATGCTTTTGTCGAAGAATACACTATTCTGTAATAGCAAGTAAATATAATTTGATATTTACGTGCTTAATCAACTATATAAAATATACAAAAGCACTTTATAAACGAGTAAGCCTATACTGATATTGAGGACACACTTCAACGTTGGCAACAAAATTTGCTTCGATTTGTTATCTGGCAAAAACCTGTGTATTATATTACTACATAGTCATCATTAATATATAAATCCACTCTATTACAGTGTAAAAAGTTTGGAGCCCATCGGTATAATAAACAACCTCGCAAAAATCAGCTGAGAAACTTTTAGATGTGGACCTCTACTGAAGTTGAGATATAAACATTGAATCTGAATTCATTCACCCAGTTTCTCTGTAGTTATAGCTTTTGTTTGATTACAACATTCCTCCCAATGAATCAATTGTATCACCATTGTTCTATTGTCAGCAACATATCTAGTTCTTCACCTGTATATTATTGTAGCTATAATACTGAAGCTTAAAGGCTACATCATCAAAAGGTTATTTCAAATGGGTTTGTACTGTACTTACATATATAGTTGGTTTTCTATAACACAGTCGATCGCACAGAGTAGGCCTGCTCGGGTCATCACTACTGTCTATTGCCTGCTTACCTCATCATAAATGGCCACCGCCGGAGAGCGCCTACAGAAACTATGGTGTCTAGTTACCCACAGGCACCATAGATCACGTAAGATTTTCGTACTATATACTAATTAAAAGGTATCATGACATAATCAATCTGACACAACATACATTACCATTTACTTTAATCACTGCAACAGCTGCTTAACTGATTACTACCACAACTACATTCTATCTTCCACTGCTATAAGACCCCTTGTAAACTAGTTCTTCATATGAATCTTTATCCTATCATAGAGCCACCAATGGACAAAGTCTTTGACACCAGAGATGAGGTAGGTAAAACGGATTATGTCATGATATTGTATAATTTACTATGTGATATGAGGGTATTACGCAATTTATGGTGTCTGTAGCCAGCCGCTCCCTGTCCACCGCTTAAAAAATAATTTTGAAATCTCAACTGCCAGTGGGAGTGATTGTACACAGAGCTTCGGCCGAGCCATCGGGAGCTCAAAAGCCACCCGCCATGACACAATGTTTGTGGTAATCGCTTCCTCTTCTACCTCTTATCTCTAAACTTTGTGTAGCAACTATCCAATTTTACTGCTTTATATTCAATAGCTACCTCAGAATAACCTTGATGATGAACCTCTGGTGCTACACTTCCACTTTTAAATTTATCAATGTCATCAAACTGGTAAATACCAACATACTCTAAAATTTAATTACTGCACTTTTTAACTAAAATCTAGAAATATAGTATAAATTAGGCTACAATTTTTAATCTAATACACAGCTTCAATAGGTTACTCATGAACATGTATTTTATTTTAAGCACAACCACATACTCTTCTTCTTTGTGGATTCTTCAAAGTGACCAATCAATCATAAAACTTGAATGGCCTGGCCTCTCCCCTCCCCCTATTCAACGAAAGAAATCAATTAGCGCCCGCCCCGATTACGAAAAGTCAAAATGAGTGTGGCCAAATACTACTACCCCCCCCAATAGACAAAATGATGTAGATACAACTAGGCCCCAGTAAGCAAAAAAACAAAAACTGTACTGATAGTTGAGACGGGGCGATTTGGCAAAAAAAATGTGTCCGCGCCAGGCAGGCAGGCAGGCAGGCAGGCAGGCAGGCAGGCAGGCAGGCAGGCAGGCAGGCAGGCAGTTTTTGGACCGGCTGGCTGTGGGGGGAACCTGCCTGCGACTACCACTACCACAGGTGGCCGGCCATCTGGGGTGAGGACGACGAGGACGAGGGCGAGGGTGACAGAGGTCACTTGCTTGGGTGTGCTTGCCTGCTCGTCAGGGGAAGGTTACTCGCAGGGTCAGTGTCAGCGGCAAGCCTAGGTCTACCCGGATGGGGGGTAGAGCCATTTCCTTCAAAAGGGACTGTCAGTCTTTCTGCCCTGCAACTGCGGGACCCGGGGGGATCGATCTGACGGATAGGGGCGGGCGGTTCAAGTGATTGAGCGCGGGGACCCGACGACAGAGGCCACTTTTTGTTTGGGGGGTGGGGGGTAGTTTGCTGCTTGCAAGGTTTCAAGGTTTCCAGACAGAAATGGGACGTTCTATATACGATAGGATACAAGCAAGCAAGCAAGGAAGCCCAAAACCAAACCTTCAGGGCTCTGCCCTTCAGGAATAAGGCGGTAACAAATGCGAACGCAGATGCGAACGCAAATAAGCCCCTAAATAAGCCCCTAAATAAGCCCGCAAATAAGCGCGCAAAGAAGCACGGAGCCCGCAAAAAACCAGAATCCGCACAGCTTAAAGGCTACTTACTACTACTACTACTACTACGCTACGCTATTATTCCTACCGCTACTACTACTACTACTACTACTACTACTACTACCGCTGCTGTTGCGTGTGTAACAATCAGCTTCATCCTCTTTGATCTTCACGTCATTATATTCCCAATTACTGTCAACCACATGTTTGATAATCTTGATAAGTTTAGCCATTGGACGRYTGTAKTGCTCATTGAATTTCATACAGAACTTTGAATCGTTATTGCCCACTTGATTCTCCAGCCAGTCCATCTGYTCATKGAATGGCAGCTGTGAGTTGTAGTTGATCAGCAGAACAAGCAATCCTTCCGTCATATCTTTAGCATAATTACATATCGTTGGGTAAAGCGTCATCATTCTCATTTTGAAATTTGTGTTTTCTTGACTGATGTTGTTGGTTAGGTCAAAAAGCTTCAACACGGCACTGGCCTTGCTCACCCCATACTTGTTGACAAAGTTGCTGTAGCATCTGCCACCTTCGACAGCGTAATTGGTTATCAAAACATCTTTCACAAAGTTGAACATTTTGTTGTACCTTTTGCTGCTGTCTCTGGTAATGTGCTTAACAATATCCGCACTAGTGACACGCTGCAAAAATGGCTGGCAGAACTCATAGTCCTGAGAAAGTGGGTCGTATCTAAGACCACCACTCTTTAAAGTTTCATATCGTCTAGTGTCTTCCCTAGTGCCAACCATTTTTTCGATTATATCCTGCGGCATATAAACAGCAACTTTGAGCTTATAGTTCGATCCATATAGTTGGTAGCAACCTTTAGCAAAGCTACCTTCTTTAGAGAGATCGGCACCAATGTGGCTATCTGAATAGTGCAAGCCCATAGCAATATCGGTGCTACCAACATAGTGGCACAARTGGCAAACCCTACCAATATACACCGGCAAATAGGGGTTGGGGTTGTTCATAGCCCTAACGTGGCCAGGACACGAAAGCAAGCAGTGGGTTTTGTTCTGCCAGTCAGGGTATTCAGAACGCTGGTCAAATTCAATTGGTTGCTCAAACAGGCCGTTTTTCTTCTTGGTCACAATAAGATTCACCCCGACGTAAAGTGCTTTGACAATGCTTTTCACGAGCTCAGCCACTTTTTGTGATCCTTCATCTGAGACGGGATTTAGCCCTGTTTTCTGTTGCACTAGTGTTTTCAGTTTGCTGGGTAATTTCGAGTTGATCAAGACAACAGAGTTTTCGTTTTGCACTTCCTTGCTTTTAAAATGGATCAAAACACCTGTCGGCTCAAAGATGGCTAAATGGTACTCGCTAAGATATTGATCGGTGTATAATAGTTCGTTATGCACTGTAACCCAATCATGGAAAATCATTGGATCTGAAATAGTTTCATCTGTTTTGAACTGTGTTGCGGCAACTGGAATATTGAACGYTCTGTTGGTAATAGAGAACCGATGGAAATCRAAATCGTCGTCTTTGATAGGAAAYTCGACAAGTTTTTCAGCATCCACTGGATTTTCAAAGCTGCTCTCATCAGAGTCTGAGTAGTGGTCTTCATCAGAGTTGTAGTAATCGAAGGTGGAGGAGGACATTGTTATGATTATTGATTGTTTAATAGTTTTTTTGTTGGTGGAAGAAAAGAAAGAATAAAATAAAAAGAATTCAAAAATGGATTGTAAGACCAGTATTTATACCAAAACCCAATGGATGATAATAGGAAAATAAAACAACGCGTTAGAGACGTTCGAAACGTTCGAGACACCGCATGGTATATTTAGARATATGCAGGCTAAAGATGTGACCGTGCGTATGTATGTATACGCATGGAATTCATAGAGAGTCCCCCACCCCCCCTCTAAAAATGAAGCACCACTAATTTTTGTGGCTACTACGCTCTACTCCAAATTAGGAAATTAGCGGTGCGGAAACGGCTGCCTGCATGCCTTTCCCAGCATGCATGGGACCCCTGATAAATTGACTGAGCCACCCAACTACCCCAAGATTTTTTCACGGCCTCCGTGCGCGGTCGGTCGYCCTTTTTCTCAACTCAAAGTTCAAGCCACCTCCAAGAACATCCGAGCCACGTCACAGCCAGAACCCGAAATCTCCGCTTCAGATCGCGCTTATGCCCCAATTCGTATARTTTCCATTCGGCATTCTCTACGTTACTATCGCAATCAACCGTTTTCGCCCGAAAAGCTCGGTCACCAGGCCATGACACAAAGTTTGTAGTGCTAACTTCTTCATCTACCATCTATCTGCAAGTAGTGTCACCACCCCCTCACTTTACAAGCTCATATACCATAAATACTTTCAATTTATCTCCTCAATAAGTCTTAGGCCCAACACTTCTGCTTTCAAGTTCAATGATCCTACCATACTACCAAATACCAACAACCTCCAAAATACTGCAACTACACCTTTCCGTTAAATTTGAAAAAAGAAATCAAATATTTATCGAATACAGACCTTAAGTTTAACATCGATCTTTAATAAGTYATGGATAGGCCTTTTAGTTTAACCACCTTTTACGGCTTGGTTTTGTAGTGTAGTGTTGCTGGATTCTTCACTATTCCTCAAAGAAATAGATTGGCCGCTCATCAACCGTCGGAATTAATTAACGCCCAACTGGGAAAAAGCCAAAGGTATGCGGCGTGAATTAACGCCGAAATAACAATCAGCGTGCAATTAGCGCCCAATTAGGAAAAACGATGCGGCTACAAACAACGTGCGCCAGTAGGCAAGAAATCTGTCCCAGAATATCTTCCTGAGAGCGCGGCTCTTTATGGGAAACCCTACCGCCACCATAGACTTCGCTACCTCCAGGGAATCGATCAGGACAGACCGGCTTTTCCTAGGGACAGACCATATTTACGTAATGCCATATAAAAAGGTAGATATTCATGACATAATCAATATCAAAATTTTTGAAAGTCTCATACACACACAACCTGTTATGTAATCCGGAGCGTGGATTCTGTGAGACAGGGTTTGGCGTTGTACAGAAGTAACTAGTTTATCTCTGTTCCCAAAGGCTTGCTCCATGGGTGGCACCATGATAGGATAAAAAATCAGATTACAAGGGGATACCCCTATAGTAGTTGAGAGTAGAACTTAGTTGCTCTAGTAGTAAGTAATTTAACTGTTGCGGTAATGTGTGGTAACAGAGGTGGAAGAATTGCTTATGTCATTAGRGTGTAGTTTTTTGTGCAGGTCGAGGGATTTGGGAAATTTAGAACTGATTATGTCACGCGGGAATAGTAGCTGTGTAAGTATTATGTCATCTGGTCTGTCCCTAGGAAAAGCCGGTCTGTCCTGATCGATTCCCTGGAGGTAGCGAAGTCTATGGTGGCGGTAGGGTTTCCCGCTCTTTATGTTAGGATTAGGTAATCGGGATCTGCGGGATATGTATTAGGTAATCACGTAGACCGAGTCATAACGGACACGTCACTCCTCTTTCTTATTGGCTGCTCCACATCCCTTCCACATTCTGGTGTCTATGAATATATTTGCCGCTTGATAGCTTTCTCTTATATAGGTTTATATAATAGTTCTTCCACTTGGGGGATCAGAGAGAATATATTCTATTGTTTAACCTATGTGAACATAGCAGGATCTCTGTCGGGCCGTCGGCAGTCGGGAAACCTTCTGAAGGCCTCAGGGGATATTTCCGCGATGGTAAAGTTCTACGATCTGGCGTCATTGAGTGCCCTGCAGCGGGGGAGGGGCGAAGGGTGGAGCCGCAGCCTGGGCCCTCTGGAGTTTGATCCTTCATAGGTCCTTCAAGACTTTGCCCTTCAGGTATCGAAGCTGTTCTTACAAAAAACAGCTTTTGAGGGTATATCTCAACACCTGGGGGGCAACCGTGTTCAGGCTGAAAACATAAACTTAACTACGGTTGAAAAGCTGGAGAAAGTTTAAAAAGAAACCAGGTTCGGACCAGACCAGAATACCGGGATGGCTAGGGACACAGCAGCCTTTGCTACTGGCACAATAAATTATGCAATATCTACAAAAGAATGACATAATCAGCTACATAATATCATGACATAATCAATTTTGCTCATCTCCGTTACCATATATACTAATTACATTAATGACTACAGCAGCAACTGCGTAACTTATTACTATCACAACTGCATTCTATCTTTTTCTGGTACAAAAAAGCAAGCCTTTGAGACCGGAGAAGAGCTAACTAGTTCTGAAAAGCTGCATGCCCTGTCACATTGCTGTGCTATTACCGCTATATCTATGGTAATGTATGTGGGGAAAAGATTGATTATGTCAAGGTATCACATAATTGGTTATATAATAAGAAAATATTATATAATCTGTTATGCAAGTATAAAAGTCTGCCGTGTCCTTATCAATTCCCTGTCAGTAAAAGTCAGTTGTGTCCTTATCAATTTCCGTTACTAAATACTAGATTAAGTAATAAACAATTATGTCATCAATGTCACAAGGCTCTCTTTGCCGCTCAAGTCCTACAATTATCCCGTTATTTCTTCTTGGCCTATCTCCTACTACACTACAGTAATAATATCCAAAGTGATCTGCTCACCATTATGTGTAAGGTTGCGATCAGTTCGATCCAACACAAAAGCCTTAACGCTGTTGAAAGTTTCGATCTATGGAAATCCACAGTAAGAACATTCAAGCGAAGAAAAGGTGTTGTCAGGGCCTACGTAAGCGGTAATATTTACATCTTGAATGGGACCACAACTGGATGCTACCAGTTTTCCACTATACCTAATAACTAGAGTATGGATTGAAGCTTAGTAAAGAGCTTATATATATATTGGCTTTGATTCTTTCACAATGTCTAAACGAAGAAATATATTGTATATAACGTAGTGAATCAGCCGCTCAAGGTGGGAGTAGCATGGTATCTATATCTGCCCCTAAAATCACAAATCTATCAAGCTTAGAATTGATTTCAGCAAGCTCAGCATCGGTTAATTTAATATGAATATTGCTTTCACTGTTTCTCGTAGGAGTAGACGATGAAGGAATTGGAAACGCCTTGCCGTATTCATCTGGGAATTCGGAGAATTTTCTAATTCGTGACAGACAATTAGGGAGGTGAACGCTTCTTGGATTCTGCAAGTTTGGTAATGTAATAATAATCAACTATCGCCATATTTTGCTTCGAAATTTCGTTGGATGTAAATCTGTCAAATGAACCTTTAAAATCACCTTTTAGTATATCGTCAGCGGATTTAATAGTCACTGTTAAACAGCCTGTACCTAAAGGTGAATAGGCAACAATGGTAATTCCTAATCTTTTGCAACTTTCCGTTATATTATTTTATGGCATATCTCTGGTCTTAAGCACCTTTAACTGGTCAAAGTTACTCGATTTCTATTTAACTTTATACGGGTTCAAAAGGTTAGATGTGATCAAAATATGATCAAAACTGTTCGACTTGCCCATCCTTTGGAATTGTTTTAGTGGTTTGATACATATACTTGATAAGGTTGTTAATATCACCGATTTGAAGCCATTTTCTATCGAGTATGCTGAAGATGATGTGATTTCAATCTTTGCTTTGAGATATTAGCTTGAAGACGTCAATTGAAAGAAAAAGGATGCTTAGAGTACCGAAATCTGTCAATTGTTGAGGAGTGGACTGATTGCCCCCCCTGCATCAGAGTAAGCTACTTTATCACCTCACAACACTTTAAAAATGAACGATATCCTATATTAGTAACTATCTAAATTATACCGTGATATGCTAGAGACCAAGGCTAAAACACATAAAAGCGGAACGAAATCGATCAGCAAGGGTATGCAWGCTTCAAATCCGAACTAAAACAAAATCTAAAACAAAAAACAACTAGTCGAAGACAACTAATAATGAAAAAATAAAGAACAACAAAGAATTCAATGCATTCCTTGCAATTCCAAATTAGAAAATGACAATAATTTAAAAGATTAGCCAGAGAGCAATCATAACTAAACCAGAAAATGAAGGAGATGCTTTCAAACAGGCTGCGGAACCTTTAGAAATAGTTGATGAAGCAGTAGATGATGGGGTATACGATAAACCAGAGGAAGCGTTAGAGGACACTGTAGCTGAAGAAGATGAAGCAGCAGATGATAAACCGGAGGAAGAAGAGGACGAAGAAGCAGAGGTTACTGTTGAAGAGGGCGATGTCAAAGATGATGGAGCAGATGATAACGCAGAGGAAACGCTAGAAGACAATGCAACGACAGAAGACGACGCAGCAGATGATGAGCCAGAGGAAGAACCAGATAATACCCCTGAGGAAGACGATGCCAAAGATGAAGCATCAGATGATGGAGCAGATGATGGAACAGAGGTAACG
>BCKW01000020.1:0-14773 GCA_001600755.1 Ogataea methanolica
TAGAATCGAATGAAAAGTGGAATCTAGCATGTATTTATAGGACTGATTATTAAACTTTCCTTTTCTTTTCAAAATATATGAAGCATCAAGAACAATTTTCTTTGCTCAGATGCAGAATCTTCACTACTTGATACAAATCTTCTATGTTAACAATATAGGGTCTCACTAAATTATAACTAAGTAATGAAATATCTAAAGAAGGACCCTCAAATAGCACTAACACCACCATTCTTATCGCCAACAGCAAGAAATCAAATCCCGATGCATCTTCTATACTAATCTTGGCACTTTCGTAACTAATAAATCAATTGTGGACCCTGATCATTTGGTTAGTCATGTGATAAGGACWGGACACGATATATACTGATGCAATAAAGTTGGGGTTGAATAGATCTACCTCAAGCTTGATTAAACCCAATTTTCTACTCAGTACAGTAAAAGAAAAGGAAAACTGTACCATGAGCATACAATGGTATTGACGCATTGTTTGTTACAGCCTGCTATACTTACAAACAGGCGATGTGTCGCTTGTTCACGGGAGTGGACTTAGATATGGAGCTCTCCGATCTGTCTATCCTTGGATCAGGTCAGATGACATTTGATGATAATTTCGGCCTTTTTGGTGGCTTGGTTCAAAAAAACATATTAAGTGCAATTATATTGTTATATGCGTAACAGAAAGCTAAGCATGATTTGTTTGTTTTGTTATGCCTTCTCAACCTTTCAGCTTCCGAMGTAGGCGGTCTCCAAATAAGGGATCTTTAGAGATAAAACGTGATAAGAACCAATCTTCCTTTCTTGGCGCCCCTAGAGAATTTTGAACTTTTTTCCAGCCACAGAAATGTGTTCAAGGACCAAAAACCACATCTTTGCACCTCATCCAGTTATTTTTTGCGGCGCACAGCCAGGACATAATAGAAATCCAGACTTTTGGGATCTTGATTCATTGTGCTGTAGAGCATTTTAACACCAGCTTTTTATATTTCGCCCATAATTTCCCTTAGTTTCAGGGTCCTGTTTCATCTAGTTTCTTGGAGATTTATTCACTGCCAGATTTTTGACATCTCTAAGTACTCACCTATCTGAAACGTCCTGTTATTGACAGTGTGTAAATCGTCAAARGCGATTTGGCTGCGCCAGTTTTTGGAGGCTACAGCCGTTTTATTAAGAACTGTTCCTTGGCAACTAGGGCTCAGAGTCATGTGAAAGTTGGTTGATGAGAGAGTTTAACCATCGAACTATGTATGAGGAAATCCTGGAATATACTGAATCGCTGTCCGTTTTTGTCGTTTAGTTTATAAACTTTATCTCGAAACTTTGATAACTTGTAAATGAACTAATCGCTTCATTAAACTAAACTCTCAAAAGTAGTTCAAATTAAACTATCTGAAAATTTGTAAAAACGCTCCTCCCTCCTTTTTATTGGCAAGTGATCTCAAAAACAATAAGGAAACACAAGCGTAATCAAAATAAGAACTGAATTTCGACAAAGTTGCGACAACCTTCAGAGAATCCTGCTCTGATTAGTGCTCAATAGAGTAATCAACAAAGGGAAAAACGGAAATTTATCCCTAAGCAGGGCATCTCTATCTTAAACGGTGCCTGAACTCTTGCATGGCGTATATCAGAAGTATGTGTAAAGAGATTGTAACGTGTCTGTAAGGTGGCTGCTTCTAATCATTGAGTAGTGATGTCAGGTGATCTCATGATTGTATGGCAGATCGCCCCCAGTCCCGCGCGGCTTATTTTGCAGTCCAGGATAAATTTGGGGTGTTTATGTGAAGTTTTCTTTTTAAACCTTCTAAAGCAGGATATTATGTAATACAAACTTATATKAGCTTAAAAAGTAGATTAGAACCCCTGATCTTTTATTAAATTCTTATAAAGTTATATAGTTCTATAAAGAGAGAAATCTGGCTTTATTTATATTGTTTAAGAATATATGTTAAGATCAGTTTATAATAAAAGTAAATGTTTCATAATGTATGTGTTTTAGAATCAAGTAATGTTTTAAGTAACATGAAACAAGTTAGAAGTGTTTCAAGTGAGTATTAATATTTATTCATGTTCACTTATGTAATAATCCCGATATTCCTGACAGTTTACAATTTACTGGGGAACAGTTGCGTGTCTCACTTAATTCCTTATCAGGTTGGAATCTGAATCTTGCAGCAGTGCCCGAGAAAATTTAAGATCTGTCAGGATCTGGCTATATTTAGATAGGCTTAACAATAGAATATATTTAATCTGATCTTCCGGAAGAAGAACTATTATGCCTATATAAGAGAAAGCTATAAAGTGGCGAATATATATATACGAAACACCAGAATGTGTAAGAGGAGTAAATCAGCTAACTTGATAAAGAGGARTAACTTGTCCCATATGACTTAGCCTAACGTAGTGAAAACTAAGATAAACTAAGTTGCTTAGTAATCCGAATAATGTCATAATCTCTATTACAGCCGTGGTTAGATCCGATATCCGATTGGTGCATAATAGTGTTGATTTGATCTTCAGTTAGTTGCCTACCTCGTGCTAGAGAATGTGCTATCATATTCTYATCAAGATCATGGTTATGGGTAGGATTTCTGACCTGAATTTGCCATTGATTATTAGCAAGCTTTTTCCCGTACAGCCGAAAGGGACATCCAATTCGCTTTGTACTTTTTTTTCTGCGTTTTGCCCCATCCGGAGCCTGAATTATATCGCGCTAGAGACCGCCTCGATCACAACCAAGGGTGATATTCAAGCCTGGTTTTGATCTTATAGTGGTAATAGCATAGCCATAAGAGAGAGCATGCTGCTGTATAGAAGTAAGTAGGTTCTCTCYGGTCTCAAAGACTTGTTCAGTTGGTGRCTSCATGACAGACTAAAGAATCAGAAAAAGAAGTATATAGCATCACTTAGTACTCCAAACCAACAACTTGYCAGGAAAATAGTGAAATTATAAAAAGATATATTTGGTGCATATAAAATTGCTAGTAWGATTATATTTGATTGAGATTSATAGTTAAAAMTGAAATAAATAAACAGTAATTTTGATAGCTATATACGAAAGAGTRCAARAAATGTGATGTATATTATCTTTAATTTTCAGCTAWACAGTAAAATACTAAAAGAATCGCTTCGAAGATACTCGTAAARACCTGYTTCTTYTTATAGTGTAGGAATAAAGCTTTTGARGAACGCAAAAACTTAGAGTGCTTTTCTAAGGCTTATATTGAATAATTTCTTTCAAATATTTCAATAAAGAGACCACCTTTTCGTCCTCTGACTTTCTACATGCTACTTGCAAACTTACRGACCCRCCATCACTTTCTTCCGGATTGTAAGTATCCCAAATAAATTTTTCACTCTCGTTTCGTGGAGAATATGAAGTAATAACATCCAAATGTTTATCAGCTCTAGTAACTGGAAAGATACCAACAGAATAGTCAAGAGCATTGAAGACAGAAGTATAGCCAACGTAATCACCAAACTTATCTAATGGRTTACCTGGGAAAGGAGTAGCTGCAGCAATGATGCAGTCAATAGGYTTACCATTTTTAGTAACGTTYTTAGTAGCAACCCATCTATCGAGGAATTTCTTGAGAAGAGAAGTTCTTGTACTTTGAAGATCCCACAACTCACTGACACCGATTTCTTTACTTTCACCGTACTCTTTCATATATGAGAATAATGGTTCGCCAGTCTTTGTAGTAACATCCATAACGTGCTTGCCACCATCAGAAACGAAAAACTTACCAACAAGTTTAGAAATTTCATAATGYTCGGATGCATCCCATTCTATGACATCATGGCCAGCAGCAATTAACTTTTCTTTTACAACATTGAGACCACGAGTCATAGGTGGAGTMGGTTTTATATGCAAGTCATCAAAGACAAAGGCAACGTTCAAGGTTTTTGGTAATTCCACATCCTTCCAAGGTTGAAATGAACACTTTGGATCATAATTTGAAGGATTGGCGTTTGCAAGGGTTTTCAGATAAAACTCAACAGATTCAACATCAGCACATAATGGACCATTGACCGAATTAACAGATTCAAAGCCTGGAAGTCCTGATCTAGTTCCGTATGTTGGAAAGCGACCGAATGTTGGACGAATGGCGTATAATCCAGTAAAAGAAGCTGGAATTCTAATAGAGCCGCCAATATCACTACCGATGTCAATACAGCCACCTCTAAGGGCAGCATGGGCTGCACAACCACCAGAAGAACCACCAGCACTCAACAATCTATTATATGGATTAGTTGTAGCACCATAAACATGATTTTTGGATTCAGGAATCATCATTGCAACAGGAACATTTGTTTTACAATAGAAAACAGCACCTAAATCAAGTAGCAAATCAGCGATTGCAGAATTGTATGACATACCACCTTCTGGATTAAAACAGAAATCCACGAAACCAATGGTGGAAGCTTCACCTTTAACATTTATATTGTCTTTCAAACCRACMGGCAAACCGTGCATTGGACCTTTGGTTCTTCCTGTTTTTTCATAATATTCATCCAAAGCTTTTGCGTCTTTGAATGCCTTCTCATAAAAAATTTCAGAAAGGCAATTGGTTAATTGATGAGCAATTTGGGAGCGATGACAAAATGCTTTAGTGACCTCAAGAGATGTCCATTTTTTTGACTTGATCTTTTCACAAATCTGTGGAGCAGAGCATTCTGTGATTTCGATTTCCTCTTTGGATAAATATCCAGAGGTAACAGGGAAGTTTAGTACATCCTTATCTTCAGGCAATTTATCCTCAGGGATCAACCATTCTTTGATTAAGTGTGTATCTCTTTTCGCTCTTTTTTTTGTAGCGATTTCGCTGTATGTGGTCACGGTCATGTGTTTTTTTGTTAATGCGGGGTAGGAAAATATTACACTTTGAAGAGTGTTGAAGTCTAATATAGAATGTGTGTATAGTAGCTATAATTATTCTCTAGAAAAAAAAATATTTGCCAGTACTTTATACGGTTAGAAGTATCGAATAATAAAAGTTTAGCGACTTGGTCGAAATCTACAGAAAAATGAAAGCAACAAGTATTATTTATGTATGATTTGAACCAGCTGCTGACTCCTGATCCCGTAACCAGAGAGGCAAAAAAATCCATTTATTGACGATATAGRAACCACTCACATATRGCATAGATCCTCAAAATATAATTGATATACAAGTAGGTATAGTAACTGCATTAGGAAARCCAGTTCCATGWTCTCCTSTCTGTCYGCGATTTAACTTCACAGGAGTCCTTATAACCATAATCAATGATCTAGTAATTAATTCCCCCATCGGAKTTGGAATTCCTTCCTCTTCTATCAGTAAAATTTGTATGGCTTTGAGATTTTTTCTGTTGTTGATTTTATATAACCTGATATATGTTTTTTGACCCTTCTTATTTTATGGAGATAAGAGATAAGATAAGAAAAAAATAAGATAGACTGGTATCTCTGCATACAAATGCATGCAAATGCATTATCTAGCATCCCTTTGAACAGCTTTCTTGTTTTTTTTTTCCTGCGACCTTGGCTCGGAAAAAAATTTCATTCTTCCCGTAAGGACTTGACAGAAAAAGAACAATAATCAGGAGCTAAGGTCCATCTTTTGATAGAAATCCACTGGAAGCTTACACAAACAGTATAGWAGGTACGAAATTTATCAARCAAACTTTTAGGTACAGCTTGCAGTTTTACAACAGGGGAAATACTAATTCGGCAATTCAAGTCTCTAAAGTAGAGTTTCCATTCACCGAATATTAAAAATGCCTCTATTATCTTTTGTTTTATAGTATACTGATACTAGGCACAAAAATTAATCTCTACTATTCACGTAGGTGYTCAAATCACATTTACAATACATGAGACTGATTTGTACTAAGCAATCTAAATGTTTGTTAGAACCGTTTGAATCACTGAAAGAAAGATCTTAATAGTACATTGTGAAATATGGCGGTTTCTTTAAGCCAAGATAACTGAATAAAGTTTATAAATTCAATGAGGTTTAATTGCATTGAGGCGCATCTGTGTATTAGAGTTCCTTCTGGGTTTTATTTCATTTTTTTTTTTTGAAAGTTAATCAAGTATTCATGAATCAAACCTTTTGCAAAATCTGTATAATGGAAAAGAATAGGCGGATGAATATCTTTAGCTATCCATACTTGCTTTTGACTTCGATTTCTCTTTATCTCTTTGTTTTTTGAAAATGTCAAGCARAGCGGGTTCCGAACTCCATTTTGCTTATCTTTATTTTTTTCTCCTTTCAAGTGATTTCATGAGAATTTGAGTGTAACGGTTCTGCAGTGTGGACTATCTAAAAGATGTGGGGCTTGCATAAGGASAAAATATAAGATTATTGAGACGGGTTCTGTATAACTTGSAAAAGAGAAAAGAAAAATCTCACCGTTTGTTTTCACCGATGCCATGCAGCCCTCATAGCCTATCAATTCCTCGATAAATGAATATGGATAAAATTTACGAAAACAAAACAAAAAACGATTATCTAGCTGATCTAAACATAATTTRGAGATCTACAAGAATTTTTCGAAACAGCTCTTTGCTACTTTCTACCTTARTATTTTTTTTTTATCATTATGAGGTTCCATATTGTTCTCTCTGCATTTACATTATCCTCAGTTAATTACACATAGGTAAATCTAAATAATTAACAGAAATTTCCAACTTACATACGGCTATAAATATCGAACRACATCCTTTCTTTAATTCATTGAACCATTCTGCTTTAGATATAGCGATTTATTATCGTAATATTACAAACTAAAAAAATCAGCACAACAATAGCATTGAAACATTTAGTGTCTTTATAACTATCTGCATTCTTTTCTTAGTGTTTTCCTATTTCCTTTTTAGCCTTTGTTTAGTTCCAGTTATAATTATTTTGCACCATGTCTGCTACTTTGAAGCCTTTTATCAAGGCTAGAGATATAGTTTGGGGGGTTCCGCCAAGCGACCCAAAAGAAAGAAAGCTTTTATTCAAAATCGATTGGTTTGTTTTGTCTTTTGTGTGTTTGAATTATTGGGTTAACTATTTGGATAGATCCAACTACGCAAATGCTTATGTTTCTGGGATGCAAGAAGATTTGAAAATGAAAGGTTTCGAATATAATACMGTTAACACCTGTTTCACCGTCGGATATACCATTGGTATGATTCCAAATAATATCGCTATGATGAAATTTACTCCAAGGTATTGGATGACTTTCTGTGCTTTTTCCTGGGCAATGTTAACTTTGGGTATGTACAAAGTTGACAGCTATAAACAATTATGCGTTTTGAGATTTTTCCAAGCTCTTTTCGAGTCATCTACTTTTTCAGGTACCCATTATGTGTTAGGTAACTGGTATAAGGAGAACGAGTTGACCAAAAGATCTGCCGTTTTCACTTCTTCTGGTTTGATTGGTAGTATTTTTTCAGGTTTCATGCAAAGTGCAATTCACAAAAACTTAGATGGCAAGAATGGATTGGCTGGSTGGAGATGGTTATTCTTGATTGATTTTATTATTACTATTCCAATCGTCATTTACGGATTTGTTTGCTTCCCAGATATTCCTTCCCAATGTAAATCGATTTTTTTCTCTGAGGAAGAAAAGAAATTAGCGTTGGATAGATTACCACCTAGGCCACACACTAAGTTTGATTGGTCTGTTATCAAAAGAGTTTGTGGAAAATGGCATTGGTGGTTCTTCTCATTCCTTTGGGCGGCTGGTGGTGAAACTGAATCATATGTCACTAACAGTGAATTGGCCTTGTGGTTGAAACATTTCAATTATAMAATCTCCCAAAGAAATAACTATCCAATGGGTACTTATGCAGTTGGAATTGTGTCTACTTATGCTACATCTGTGTATGTTGATGCTACTGGTGCAAAGTATCATTGGCATGTTGCTATCTTTATAACTGTTTTTATGCTTATCTCTAGTATTTTAATTTTAGCAAAACCTTTGGATAAGCACGTTTTCTTCGCTGCTCAATATCTTGCTGGTGCATCTTTCGCTGGTCAATCCACCTATTTTGCTTGGGTAAACGTTGTTTGTTACGACGATCTTGAAGAAAGAGCTATCATTTTAGCTTCGATGAATATGTTTTCAAATGCTGTCAATGCTTGGTGGCCACTTTTGTTTTACAAGGCCAATTATGCCCCTGAATTCAAGAAAGGTTGCTATGCAATGCTTGGTGCAATTTTTGCYGCATTGTTTACCGCTATGGCTATCAGATTTCTGCAAGTTAGAGATAAGAGATCCAAAAACAAGTCAGAAAGACAGGTCGATGTTCTTGATGCCGAAAGCACCCCAGAACTTGTCCTGGAGAATCTTGATGAAAAAGAAGCTATCAATTAGGGTGATACTAATTTGRTAGTATAAAATAATTCGTTGGAAGATTTGTTTTGTTCSGATCCCATTTACGAATCAAATTTCATTAATGTTGGTATTTTTCTCTTTTTATTYTTAATTAATTTCTARTGCTTCAGTTTCTATTTTAAAATATTTTATCTTCTCTTGTTTTAGTGCACTTTTYGCAACTTAAACAAGGATARTGCTTATATGTTTTCAGTATAAAAATGTAATTATTTACCRTTTCAARGAACAGCSGTGKCCTTTAGAAGCCATTAGAAAGTAGGAAATGARCGGAAACTTATGGTAAAGGAAAKYAGTTRAAGAACATGGCGAAAGGAGAAGGAAGCATGATTTTACCTGAAAACTATAAATATAACAATAGATAAAAGAAAACCCCTTGTCAGAAGTGCCCAAGCACGATGGAATGTCCATAGCTAAGAAAAAAGTACCGATGTGGACCCGACTCCGCATTTTCGAGTTTCTACGCATGTGTATAATGATGCAGCGAATGTAATAATAGYAATTTTAGGATAATCCGTTAAATATTCCTAAATTATCTSTATTTAGAAAGTCGCGTTATTTTTCGTCAGTGCATAGTTAAAAGTGAGTTTGTCCCCAAAGATTTGCAGATTGCAGCTAGTTTTTCAGAAATCCTTGTCAGGAATATCGGGATTCTCGCGTACTACACATGCCACAACTATATCGGGATTTGAAAGTAAGTAAAGGCCACAGTTATAAACTCATCCCGAAATAACATAAATAAGGACAAGTTCCATCAATTTTATATAACTTTGTATCTGTATTTAGAATTGAATAAAAGATTAGGGGTTTCTATCTGCCAAAAAGCTCATATAATTGTACGATTACGTAATATCCCGCTTACAAGAGGGAAACCCTACTGCCACCATAGACTTTCCTACTGCCACCATAAATTACGTACTACTTTCTTATTATATAACCAATTATACAATATCATGACATAATCAATCTTGCCCACCATATATTATTACCATTAACATTAATTATTTATCAGCAATGCCATTGCTGACGAATAGACACTCTATTCTGCAAACTCATATTGATAGAATTATATTATCGCGGATTAGGAAATCATATGTATAGCCATTTCTAGTATCCCTACTCTTTAGTGGTATAACATAGCTTTAGCTACCGTACAGGTAGTTCCGGCGTGGATGCCTCCTCAGGCTAAATAAAATAGTATTAGCTACAAACTAAGTTGAGTTCAATAATTGGGACTTGGATAAGGTCTAATAACTAGTTTTGAGGAACACAATATAATAAAATATTCTATTAAAAAGTTTATATCAATTTGTTTACTTAAACCTTGACCCCTTTTCTAGAAGAGCTGTGATTTTAACTTCTTCAGATATAATTTCGATATATAGATCTATTTAAATTATTTTCCCATATGAACCTTTAGTGAAGAATTTTCACTAGTTCCTTCAATTCCAATCCTAACCTATGCTAATAGTATGGTTTAACATAGTCAACGGAATTGTTTAACGCAATCTTGACAGACTATGACTTCACTATTGTTGTAGCTTACTTGATAAATAGCACAAATTGTAGCCATATAAAGAGAATCACAAGTCAAACGAGAGTGAGGCTCCGACATGTATAATATCAGGTTGTATTATATTTTACTTTCCAGATCAACTGCATTTATATATATAAATTTACGGAATAATTACCTGATTAATAAGGATGCCTACCCTCTATTTATATTAAGGGCACGTTTCAACTTTGGCAACAAAATTTTCCTTGAGTTATTCTATATGGTGGGCAAGACTGATTATGTCATGATATTATATAATTGGTTATATAATAAGTAAGTATTACGTAATTTGGGGTGTCCCTAGGCGAGTCTGGGGTGTCCTTAGGGTTTCCCTGTCCCTAGGAAAGTCTGCTCTGTCCGTAGGCATTCCCTTATAGTATAGTTTTATTTGTGGTTTTTCTGTACGAGAGAGATATATAATCTTCTGCTCATTTAGAACTCTGTAAAAATATAAAGATAAGATAAAAAAATAACTATAGAACTGGACCCAAATTTATACACCTGTTTCTAAGAATGTGTCGGGTAAACTGTAATCAATTTCACACACCGAGAATATCGTTTTCACAAGTATTTTTAATCACGGAAAGTACTTTTTCATAAATCCAATTGGGCAGAACAATCATTACTCGCATCGTATCATAATAATTGAAATTACTCAACAAATTTGTCATTTGCCGATCATAGTATTTCATACTATAATGAAAGCAGGGTAAATGAGGAGCAGATTTCATGTAACTTAAATGGTCGTGTAAATATAATCTAATCATCTGGAATATATTAGAACCGGCATTCGACCGCTGAAAAACAGTATAATTTAATAGCATATAAACACGTGGATACCTTGGTAATTTGCTTTTGATAATTTGAAGATATTTGCTTTTGTACCCTGAGTTTCAACACGTGGTAAACGTTTTTAGAGATTCAAAGGGAGTCGGAGCTGGAGAATCTTTTTATTTGCTTCATTTGAAGCGAACATATCTACAAGGATACGAAGTTATATACAAGCAGCTTGTATATGCTTCTTAAGGCTTTACAAAAAGTATTTATCGTATAAATAGTGAAAAAGATAGACCCAGCAAGCAACGGGTAAAAATCTGTAACCGTACACATCTTAGGAAGACTTCAAAACGCTGTCAATAACCTTCATAGCTTTCAACAACTTCTCATCCTTATACTTCGAAGCAACTACTTGAATTGAAGTTGGGGCATTTTTGAACTTTTCCACATCAGTGTAAAGCTCTTTTTTGATATAGCTGTCGTATTTATCATAAGGGAAGACAGGAAAAACATCGAGATCAGGAATTATCTTCTTCTCTGAGTACTCAGAAGTTGGCACATCTTTGATCAAGTCAACTTTAGTAACAGGAATAATGCCGGCAGGATAACCTAACAAATTATACACGGCGGATAATGAGTTGGTTGAATATTGTCCATGAGGGGCGGCAGGATTTGGAGAGGAAGCAGTTATTAAAATATCGAGGTTATTGTCTTGGAAAATCTTAAGATATTCATCACAGCACGCTGCTGCTTTGGATTCTAATGCACGTATTTCATGTACAGTCATAGCACCCTGTGATTGGGAACCAGATGTTCTAGGAATGGCTGGTTCACCACTAGCCTTCAGTGACTTAGTATACATGGCACCACCGTCACTGGCATATAAGTAGAAAATGGTCTCTGTGATTTTTCTATGCAAGTCTCCGAWGTTAATAACCTTGACATCGTGGGATTCTTGCAGTTTATTGAAAGCCAAGTCTAAAGTACGTTTTATGGGAGGTGTCAAATCAGTCACATTATCATCGTAAAGGAATCCAATGGATAACCTGTCAGGTAATTCAGAACTGTCCCAATTTGGCGGACAACATCTGAAATCGTACTTAGACATATCGGTGTCAATCAAAGCTTTAACCCAAGTTTCCAAAGATTCAACATCATTTGTTACTGGACCAAATTGAGGTTCAACCCATGATAATGGTTTCGGAAGGACCAAACCTGCGCCTTCGTTGGTGATTCTTCTCGTTGTACACATGAATCCGTAAACACCATTGGCGTCGGCAGGCAATCTAACGGATCCACCTGCATCAGTACATAGGCCTAACGGACTACCTTTCATTGCAACCAGCGCTGCTTCACCACCGCTACTTCCAGATGCAGTTAATGATAGATTGTGAGGATTTAAAACTGTTCCAAATAAATTGTTTGAACTTTCCACAAGAAGCAAACCTTGTGCAACGTTAGTCTTACAGAATGGAATAGCACCAGTTTGTTTCATCAATTTGACAATCAATCCATCTGTTTTAGCAATGTTTCCTGACCAAGAAACATATCCAAATGTCGTATCGTGGCCTTTCAGGTTAAAACAGTCTTTAAGAGATACAGGCAACCCATGAAGTGGACCGATTGGTTTTCCGTGTTGTGCAAGATATTCATCGGCTGTTTTGGCAGCCTCTAAAGCTTCTTCAACAAATATATCAGTTAAACAGTTGATAAGTTGATGTGAAATCATGGCTCTTTTGTAGAATGCCAAAGTCACCTCATAACTTGACCATCTCCCTTCTCTCAAATTCTTCAAAAGTGGGGTCGTGGTTGTTTCTGTTATTTCAAGATCTCGTTCAGAAAGTAATCCGCAATTTGATGGAATATCAATGACTGATTGTGTTGAGTTTTCGCTAATTGTTCGCAAGATCTTGTCAGAAAGCTTTAACTCCTCTGGAGTAACAATTTGAGCTCTTCTTTTTTCGGCAACTTTCTCCCAGTTTTCTACTGCGAAAGGGGGTCTCTCTGGCATATTCTGATGGTGTTGAATATTTCTCTTTAACTGACTTTCCAGTAAATTCTATTTCATTAAGAAGAGCAATGAATGAAAAATGAAAATAAGAAGAATCTCTTGAGTAACTTATACTAGCTGTGTTCGAAATAAGGTTGGCTTCAATGTGGTTGCCCGCAGCCGAATCGTGAGCCAGATCTGATCGCGCGGGAAGAAATATGCTTGCCCGCAGCCCAGCCCTGACCCGGATCTGATCGCGCGGGCAGAAGTATGCTTGCCCGCAGCCCAACCCTGACCCAGATCTTTGATCTCACGGGCAGAAGTATGGTTGCCCGACGCCGAATCTGTCAGGATCCGGCTATTATTAGTTTAGGTATAACAATAGAATATATTTGTCTACTCTTCAGTGGAAGTTCTATTATATAAACCTATATAAGAGAAAGCTATCAAGTGTTCTATATTTATATATAACACCAGATGCAATGGTGATCTCCTATAGATAGCCATAAAGGATGATTATGTAATATACTGGATGAATAAGAGGTGTAAAGGTTTGTCAGTAAACAAAGCTTTGCGCCCCAAATTACACTTCGCTAAAGGGGTTTTTGTCTATTAAAGAAGGAAACATGATTTCCGTATGTACACCTTTTTATAGTCCTTTTACCTTTTAGTCTAGCAAGCTATATTCACCGAAGAAACAAGTGTTTAGGTTACGACCTTTCGACCGTATACCGAGAATATATTTAAACTGCTACACTATATAACCCTACTCAATACAACGTTTAGTAGTTTACCAGAATGAGTATGAGGTATGAAGTGGGAAACTAGATTATGGAGCGTTATGACTTCATATGGACTTAGGGGTAAAGCTAAGGAGACAACAGATCTTCCTACAGGCACCATAAATTATGTAATATTTTCATATTATATAGTAAATTATACAATATAACGACACGATCAATTATTCCCACCATCAATCATTACCATTTCCGTCAATTACTCCAGCGGCTGCTTAACTTACTACCACAACTTCATTCTATCTTCCACTAGTATAAGAATATGTTTTTCTTCTTGTAATCGAGTTCTTCATCTGACTCTTCATCCTATCATGGAGCCATCAATGGACCAAATCTTTGAGGCCAGAGATAGGCTAATTACTTCTGTACAGCGGCACGCCCAGTCTCATGGCAACTATGTGTATGGTAATATATCGTGCGCAAAATTGATTATGTCATGATGCCGTATTATTTACTATATAAGATGAGAGCATTACGTAAATTTGTTGTGTCAGTAGGGGAATGGCTCCAGTCACTGCAAATTTTGGCTCCAGACACGGCAATCACGTAATGCCAACACAATAATTATACCTGTGTGACATAATCAATTCTAAATTTCCCTAATTCCTCTACTCGCACAACAAACTACACAAGCATGACATAAGCAGTTTTCCCCATTTCTGTAACCATACATTACCGCAGCAGTTAAATTACATACTGCTACAGCAGCTAAATTCTATCCTCAACTACTCTAGAGGCATCCCCTAATAATCCGATTCTTCATCTGACTCTTTATCCTATCATGGTGCCACTCATGGAGCAAGTCTTTGATAGCAGAGATAAGCTAATTACTTCTGTACAGCGGCATGCCCTGTCTCATAGAATTCACGCTCCAAATTACATAACTGGTTGTGCGGGTATGGAAGCTGAAAAATTTGATTTTGATTATGCCATGGATGTATACCTTTTTGTATGGGCATTACGTGATTTATGGTGCCTGTAGATAACTCTATGGTGTCTGTAGACGCTCCCGAGGGGTAAGATAGATTATGTCATACTAGAGTATTACATAATTTGTTGTGCAAGTATCAAAGTCTGTTGTGTCCCTAGCAATTCCCATACTACAGTAATATATTACATAATATATTACTAGTATCCAAGATTTCAACCATGCTTTTCTTTTATTAGAGGGCTCAAAAATGAAACTTTTTGTAAAAAAGGATACACATTCACTTTGTCCAATTACTACTGCTGACTTCTTTTTGACGACTTTTACAGTGGTCTTTACTGCCTTCTGAAGCCAACGAA